>CALSBV010012168.1:75908-89120 GCA_943590825.1 Bovichtus diacanthus
CACACACACACACACACACACACACACACACACACACACACACACACACACACACACACACACACACACACACACACACACACACACACACACACACACACACACACACACACACACACAGCTTCCCATCCGGTTTTATTGACAAATCAAGTCCTGGCGGAAGGATGAAAACTGGAGTAATAGTGTGGCAGGAGGTGAACACAGAGATCATGGCGGGGTTCACTAAAATAGATTAGAAGAACACAAGAAACTGCACAAGACGTAAAGCAACGACTCCTTTCTCTTCATGGAGTGGCAGACAAACAGGATGATGAACTCTGTGTGTGTTGGCGTGCGTGTGCGTCTGTGGCTTCAGACAGAGCTCTAATTAATCTTGTTTGAGAGAACCTTTTGCTCCAGCCACTACCGCCACACAGAGATTTCTTAGAAAGAGGCTTCCTACTTAAAGCTGGTGGCATGCTGCGCGCGCACACACGCGTGCGCACACACACACACGCACGCACACACACACACACACACGCGCGCGCACACACACGCACGCACACACACACACAGGAAAATAAATAGCCAGATTAGACGCTTCAAAAACGACCCGGGGGCTGGTGTGTGTGGGTGTACGCATAAGCATAAACAAGCGAGCATATAGAGAATGATCAAGAATAGACTGGAAGAGTCACAAGTCGGTTGTGATGCAGTGGCAAGTCTGTCTTTATTGAATAATCCCAACATAACAACTGCCTTAACTGCGCCTCCTCCCTCAGGCAACTCTCTGAGCAATAATGTTGAGCACAAAGGATGGCAGCCGAGTGAGGCGGTGAAGACACAGAGAGGACATGATGGAAAGACACAAAGAGAGCCAAATGTAGGGAGAGCGAATTAAAACCTCAGGGCGCTACAAAACTCGGCTCCTGGCTGCTGCCCACCTTGGCTTTGTTTTAAAAAAGAAAAAGAAAAGAAGGAGCAGTTCTCATTGATCTAGTGTGGGCCCAGGGTGTTGAGGGAGTTGGTAAATAATTAACGATGAGCACTGTGTGGAGGCTAATTGAGAATTAGGAATCAGATCAGCAATAATGGCGACCTGTGTATAGAGAGGGGGCAGGCTAACAACAGAGATACAGGGCCATGGAGAGAGAGAGGGTGAGGGATTGAAGAGAAGGGGGAGGGGGGGGGATTAAAGACACCCCAGTTTGAGCCGTGGTGTGTGTGGCAAAAGGAACAGGAGGCTATTAACTAGGAGGTATGCAGAGCGTGAAATAAGCATGATAACACAGACAGAGAGGGGAGCACAGGAGATGGAGAAAACACAAGGAAAGTGAAGGAAAAGGCTTGTAAAGGTTGCAATCGCCTGGCCCCTCATATGCATATTATAATATATGCAGAGAGAAGAGCGATCACTTTCACACTTTTTTGAGTTTAAAAACGGCATTGTGTGTTATTGTGTGTGTGTGTGTGTGTGTGTGTGCACACTGGTTACATGTGTGCGAGACAGTGTTGGTGCCAGTGTGTTATTAAAGGCGAGAAAAAGTCCTGGCGTCGACACGTTTTTCCCCATTCCAGGTAGTAAGTCGGAGTGTGATGACAAATTTCCCAACACAAGCAAAAAAACTGCACTGTCAGGCAATTGAGCTCTCGGGCTCCTTTTTTTTCTTTCTTTTTTTTAATAAGTGCTTTTTTTTTGTAAGAAGAGAGAAAGCATGCATCGTAGGTTAAGTTGCTTCTCTCTTTCTGTGTATGTGTGTGGATAACAAACAGAGGGCTGCAAGGGAGTGAGACAGCGATAAGTTAAACGTCATGTTACGTTTATTTCCCCCAGACGCTGTACATCCCCCGGTCAGCAATACCAACTCGAGACTAAGGGAAAGTCTCGGTACAAAGTGAACATGGTGTGACTCTGTGGGGATTCATCATTATCAGTCACATGAATGAGGAAACATCATCAGAAACAACGATTTAAGACCAGAAAGGAACAAGAGGAGGTGTGTTCGTAGCTCACGGAGGTGTCATGTAGAGCAGTGGCCTTTTGCACTGGGACATTCCTGCTGACCATTTTAAGGTCTCACATTTGCTGCCACTTTAAGATGGTATGACAGGCATTATGGCTTACAAAAATACACACACACATACACACACACACACACACACACAAACACACACACACACACACACACACACACACACACACACACACACTCGAGCATGTGCCACATCCTACTGTTGCCATGCCCAACATTTATAACAAGACAGTAGCACATGTACAAATCCAAAAGAAAAAAAACAACCTACGTTACAACAACAATGTTACATATAGCCTTCTACATACTTTCAAATAACATCTTTATGTGGAACAATTCAAATAAGTTGTGCCTTGAAAAAAGCATAAAAATTAAAAGAAATGCTGAGAACTTAAAGTTTCTTACTTTTTCCTCAAATTCCTGAGGCTTCCTCCAAGAAACCGGTTACTTTAAATGTTCTGTATGTGAATATTCCACTTAGTGTTTGTTTATGTGCCCTCCACATGTATTTCTGTTTTTAATCTTATTTAATAATATATTGCGGGTTTCCAGTACAAAGGACAATTAAAATAGAAACTAATTTTCTACAATTCCAGTTGTCATCTTTGTCAGCTCTAGAACTGAAGGTTAAGGTTGATAAATTGATGAGTCAGTCAACAGAAAATTCATCTACAGCAATTTTGACATCCGCTTAATCTTTTTCGTTATTCTTTAAGAAGATAGGACAACAATTTACTGGATCCACTTTCTTTCATGTGAATATTTTTGGGGTTTTCTCAGTGTTAATAAGTTAAATATGTGTGAGTGTTGAACTGTTGATTGGACCAAACCAGACATTTGAACATCTCCTTGTTTATTTTCTGGCATTTCATAGACTAAACGACTATTTGATTAAATTAAAAAATGACTAAGTAGATTAATCGACAATAAGAAATAATCGTTATCTACGTCAACTTTGTCTAAAAAGGATAACAAAGGCTCCTAAAATATTTACATAAAAGAAAATTTAAAGAATCAGCATCCTGAGAAGCATATAAACATGCATAACCCAAATCAGGTTTAATGCTTAAAAAGTTAAACATGACTCCAGATGCCAATTCCCCAATCCCATGAGTTCAGTTAGATCACTTTGAGGTTGATTTAGAGGCGTTTTAAAAATGCAGTTCCGAGGTGAAGTTTTCAAACTACGCTTCAATGTGAACGAGCAAATTAGAGCTCGGTGGAGAACTGTTGCTGCATGGAAATAATTCAATGCCACAGGTGAGGGCGAAGAAGAGCCGGTGCCACATTTGAGGCACACACATATCTTTGTTCCTTGGCATTGATCCACACTGTGTGTGTGTGTTTTTTTATTTATTAAAAAGGTTCAGAAATTCATACCACAATCCTGGGATCGTCACACTGCAGTTAAAAAATGCGGCAATTTGGCGCATAGAGATGATGCAACTGGTAGACAACCGCTGGTACGGATACTCCTCTTACCAGGGCTTTGCATCTCCACGGCTTCATTCACAATATATCTCAACACTGCATGCAAAACAAAATTATTGCTCTGGTATGAGTGTGTCTATGTGTGTGTGTGTGTGGGGTGGGGGGGGGGGTAACAAGTATTTAACTGGAGCCTTCTCAAAAAGATCCAAAATAAACCCAAAGGTCCTCTGAGGGGAAACCATGAGAACTTGACTCAAAGTGCTGATCACAGAGCGATTATTGATACATAAAAGCGGCTTTGTAATATTAGTGTTTGAACACATTTAAGGACAGAAGGTTGGATCAGTAATTTGAGCCACTTAATCTGTGTTTAAACATTTTTTCCATTTCCTGACCCTTTTGATCCTTTTCGTGTGTGTTGCAATTGGATTTATCTTGGTTTCATAAATTTTTCGGTTCTCGGTGAGGTTATGTAAATAAGGAGTCAAGACACTAGTGGAGCGAGGGTACATATAACACACACATACACACACAAAGCCAAAATAACACAAGGACAAGCAGCACACTCACACAGAAGCAGGAAAAACAGTGAAGCACAGCAATGATTATGCACCAGATCTGCTTACACCATATTTCATCATTACTGTGGAGAAAAAACCCTCAACTATTGATCTGCCTCACTGCTTCCTTTTCTCTCTGCCTCGCTCTCTCACCCACTCTCCCATTCCGTCTTTTATTACTGCTTTTACTTATCTCTTTTTACTTCTCTCCCACTCTCAGAAATGTTGCAAACATAACAAGACTTTTCTGAAGTGGATCCCAGTAGTAAACAAGATCATAAACATGCAGGCGCTACTGAGAAATTATCTCCACAAACACCAAACTCTCTCACACACGCATACACAAACAAACACACACAGGAGGTGGACATAATATTGTGAACACCTGTGCAATCTAATGCAATACAGTACTATTGCCCTGCAATAAAGGCGACTGTCTGTGAAGTTTCTTCTTTAATGCAATCCCAGAGCAGGGGTGGATACATAAACAATACAACAGGAACGTGTTACAATGTAATCCTCTACATTAGGACCAAAACATTATTAACCGCCACCTCGAAAATTATACAGAGTATTAAAAACTGTCAACTACCAGAATGCTTGCTCAGTTTCTTTGTCTTGTTTTCTATTTTTTAAATAGATATTTCCTGGGAGACATTACAACTCTGCTAATTTCAGACAGTGTTTTTAATTGAAGTTTTTGTACGGCTGCCCCTGCGTGAAGACACAATTAAACACTTTTAGCATTTTAGATGTTTACCGTGTTTTGTTTGCAGAAAAATGTTTTATAATTCCTTCAAGAAAGCTATCAAATAAGATATAGTTTTGGTACAGTACATTCACCAGTATCAAAAAGTAAGGATACCCGTCCCTAAGGCAGTCAGTCAGACAAAAGGTGAACATTATTAGCTTCACAGACAAGGGTAAGATTTATGGCACGGTTATGGTATTTTATTGCATGTTTGAGAGTCCTACCCTTGTAAACTTCTAATAATACTAGAACTGAGACGATTCATCAATTCAAAAATAATCTCCTGCAACTATTTTGATAAACTCTGAATCATTTCAGTCATTTTTCAAGCAAAATAGGATTTTATGCTTTTCTTTGTCATATATCGTTGTAAACCAAATATTTCGTTTTTGGGAGGATTTTTGATCTAACAAAACAGGAGATTTTTGTGATCACCTTTGGTGATGGACATTTTTTTGACATTTTTTTATGTTTCATAGACCAAATGATTTATTGATTAATCAAAAAATAATTGTCAGATTTATTTCAATGTATCTATTTACCCAAAATAAAACACAAATCAGACAAAGTTTTTAAGACAAAGCTCACAATTGTTTTTATCTTAGTGATTAATTAATCTGACAATTATTTTTCTCATTAATGGATTTGTCCCAGTCGCTCACCTGGTAGAGCGGGTGCCCCATGTACTAAGTCTGAATCCCCTCGCAGCAGCCCGGGTTTAAATCCGACCCGCTGCCCTTTGCTTCATGTCATTCGCTCTCTCTCCCCCTTTCCTGTCTCTCTTCGGCCTTGAGCTGTACTATCAATAAAGGCAAAAAGGCCCAAATATAATCTCAAAGAAATAATGGACTGGCCTAAAAATGTAAATCCAGGCTAATGTAGATGTATATATATATTTAGTTTTTTAGGAAAATGCTAAAATGTCTCTGGTTCAAACTTCTCAAATGTGAATATTTGCTGTTCATTCTCTTATGATAGAAAACTGAATATCTTTTACATATGTATATATATGTAAAAGATATTCCGTTTTCTATCATAAGAGAATGAACAGCAAATATTCACATTTGAGAAGTTTGAACCAGAGACATTTTAGCATTTTCCTAAAAAACAAAAGAGACTTAAACAATGGTTAATTCTCTAATTGACTAATTGATTAATCAACTAATCGTTTCAGCTCTCTATACAAGGGCATCTCTTCTCGTGGGATAAAAAGCTCAGAAGCTTCCATCCTTCCTTCCTCACACACCTAGTAGGTTTTACACAGTGTTACATCAACTTGAACCCTGCAGGGAATCAAACAAGTTTATACGAGTACACACACACACACACACACACACACACACACAGACTTGTGGTAAAACAGTGATGTTACACATTACTTAGGACTTCCTCCTGAAGAGAGAAGCTTTTGGTCAGACTTTGAGAAAGGATGGAAAGGAATCAACTGTCAAGGGCAAAATGTTGTAATGGCCAACTTAAAGTAAAATCACTTCCCATTGCTACATCTTCTTTCTACATCTTGCAAGTGCAGCTATAGGAACTCTCTCTCTCTCACACACAGACACACACACACACACACACACACACACACTGTTGTTAACCTTGGTGCACGAACAGCCCCTACAGCAACTAGATATTAGCATCTTGTAGGTGTGTTATATCCAACCTGGTCTCTCACTTGCACACGCACATGCACACGTCAAGGCAAAGAAACTAGCTGTGGTAAGTAACAAGTGAAAACGCCATCTGTCAAGCGGGAGCGCATTTGCTTCGCCTCAGCATTTTCAGGGGAATGCCTTGAAGACAAAAAGGTCCTTGTTCTCAATCTCTCCGCAAATCCCATCTCTCATTCTTCCTCCCTCTTCCTTCATCCCCCCTTGCTCCGCGCGCCTTGCCGCTCCGCCACCATCAGCAAAGTTGCACACATAAGCATTGGTCAGCGTTCAATTACCGTGAACACCAGGGAAGGATGGGGAGAGTACTTGACAGAGAAATGCACTTCAAGCACTGATTAAATACTGATACCAAGTATAAAAAAAAGTTTAGCCCCTTGGTTGTGTGTGTGTGTGTGTGTGCGTGCAATGAGAAAAGGAAATGAGGAAAAATGTGTGTGTGTGAGAAAGACAGTAAGGGGGGGTTGCTCTTCTCTCCAATACTGATACAACTGTTTCATCATTATGACCCTCTATTACAGTACTTGCCAACTTGCTTACTACATACTTTTGATACACTCCGCAGAGTGCTGACTCTAACTAAAGCTGCTGATATGGAGTCATTAGGGGGTGAAGTTTCTGTTTTTCTTGAGCCCACAGAGCTTCCCTATTACTCTTCAGTGTTTAAGAGTTGCAATGCTCATGGGTTGCTACGAGGCAGCAGATAATGGTCCATCTACAAGAGATCAATCAGAGGATATTTTGTTTCAAGGCATTAGAGATCATTGAGGTGCTTTTTTTTTTTTTAGAACAAGTCATTAAATGACATGGGTAGGCCTCCTCGCCTCCAGCTTTCATTTGTTTTTGTCAGTTTCATATACAGTTTTGATTTGTAGACTTTCAGAAAAAAAAGCTGAGTGAGGTCACTGCAAGGACAGTGAGTATCACTAGTTGACAGTAAAACATTTTTATTCAAGTCATAACCCAAAAGTAAAAAAAAAAAAAAAAAAAGGTTAATACACTAAATCATTTACAGCATGATATTTGTCATGCCTGTGTGCACATTGTTCCCATTCGCCTTAAATCCACTTTGACTGGAATTGTATTTGATCCCACTGAACAACCAAACCTCGCTGAAGAAATAACACATTTAGCACTAATGACATTTTAAACACACACTCCGCAGCCCACACGAGCTCTAATTATCCCATAAACACGCCAACCTCCACTCCACGACCGGGCCTATTTGTTTCAGAGCCAAACCCCCAAATATAAACCGAGCTCTTCCTTCCCTCGCGCCAGACCTTTGTCCGCCCGCCTGCCGCCGGTGCCATGTTGCCATGGCTCCCTCATGCCTCCGCTCAGCTCGCGCAAATGTTGAGAAATAACAACGTTGTGATGAATCAGCATCTCTGCCGCGAGCCCAGCCGGTGTGCAACCGGGCACGCCAGGAAATACACTGTTTATCGTTGTTTAAACCGACAGCACAAGTCACTTAAACGTACAAATGTAATGTTAATAGAGACATGAACAGAAGGCCTGTCGGCAAGAACAGCGCCTGACACAAAGCAAATGTCAAAACAGTCGCTGGAGCAGAGTCACGGCTGCCCTCACTAACGGCTACACTCTCTAGCTAGCCGCGGCACGTTTGACAGTTATAAATACACCACAATGACAGCTGGGGTTGTTTATTGTTGTCGTCGGCTTTTACTCATTACACATTTTACTTCTGTCACAGCGCCAACTCAGCAAGCAGCGAGTGGACGCAAAGGTCGCCTCAACAGTCCGTAAAACCGCCCGCAAAACAAATAAAACCCCAAGCACACGTAACGAAAAGCTGGCGGCACATCTCACCTGTGAAGAAGCAACAGACGAGTCCGTTCGTGAAGCGACAGCAGCGGGAGGCTTCCAGTTTGTGTCCGCCGCTGCCGCTTCAGCACCCCGAAGAGAGGACAGTCGGAGGAGCTAACGTTGAGGTTATGTGTTGTTTTCGAGGGTTTCCGCTGCCTTAAGTTGTTACTCTACGTTAAGGTTTCCCCTAGCTCTCCTCACTTCCACCTTTCTAAATATCTAGCCCTTTAGTGGCCACCAAACAAGGGAATCCCCAGACATACCAACGGCACAGAAAAGCCGACCTGCTCTCGGACTCCCTCTCTAATTCCGACACATGGCTTCTGTTTTAAGCTTGACAGCCGTACGCGACGTACACCCTTTGTCTGTGTTATTATGAAATCGCCGGTTGGAGCGTCGCCGAGGCTGTTCACTCGACCCGACCCGGTCTCGGAACAGCATGTGGGGTCTGGTTGACGACTGGGTCGTGATGATTCAGCACAACCAGACTGCTGCTGCCCTTTAAACGGCAGCTGCTGTGAGTTCTGCAGAGCAGGACAGTGAAGCGGCAGCGGCAGCGGCGCACACCGGAACAAGCGGCAACACAAGCGCGGCGATAACGGCATGGCAGCGGCGGAGGTCGTGCACACTCAGCAAAACAACACCTCTATATTCAGCACTTTTAAAGGAATTTCAGTTTCGATTTCGACAAAGCTGACTCACCAGAAGTCAAACCGCCGCCTTTCGCCCACCGCACCTTCGAGGGTTGGGGTTCGCCGATGGTTGGTCGACCCGGTGTGGAGAGAGACAGTTGGAGAAATGTTTTTTTCCGCTCACGCCTTCTCGCAGGTCTTCATATATCCACTCCTTCCTCGCTTGTTTTAGTCTATGGTCGGAGACGCCAGACGTCAAATGATGTTTGGATCACATGGTTTCATTCATGAAGGATCTACGCAACCCGCATTTAAAGAGACATGAGACACTACTACTGTGTGATGGACTGTTGTAAGTGTGGAAAGTGTGACACGACCGCCCACCTCTGTGCATATTTCTAAACTTAGAGCTAACATTTGAAGTAGCCTACTGATTGGCTCCAACAATAGATCAGAGTTATGGAATTAAAAAGAAAACATCTGATGGTGTTTCTTATTGATTACTATCAGCTTTTGAAAATGTATCAATTTTGTAAGTTAAATGAGACATCAGAGATGAAAATATTGTGGGATGCATTTTCCCCATTTGACTTTTCTAGTGATTTTAATAAAACAAATTCAGCTATAAAATGTTTTTAAAATGTGCATAAGTAGAGAGTAGCCTTAGTTAAAGAAAAAATCCAACTGGTATGTAGATTCATACCAGTGTTGTTGCCTTCTTCCTCTAAAAGAAGGGCAGTATCAAAAATGATGAGTTCAGGTTCCAGAGAACACATTTTTCACTTTCATATACATTGTACAATATATGTTTACCATTTTTCTTGGGGCCATGAGTTGTAAAGAACATTTATAATGCACATGTAACAGTATGATACTGGGGGGTTAAAATATGTTGTTCATAAGCACGACTAACTGAATTCTTGCATTTTTTTATAAATCTGAGGAATTTTCCCGTCTTGTCAGATTGGCTACCTGGCAACTCTAAAATCCCACGTTTCCAATCTGTATTTGTTTCAGAAGCTAAATGAAAAACCTCTATAAACTGATTATACATCATACACTATCCATCCTCAATTACAGTACAATTTAAAAACAAAACTATCAGGACCCATGTACAGCAGTTTATCAATACTCCATTTCCATTTCTGAGGAACTAATGACTTTCAATGCAAGACAAGAAAGCACTCAACCAATATTAGCAGCCTATTTCTGGATAATGCATCTCAGTTCATGAAAAACAGCCGGTATTACATATTCAATGACTGATATCTCCACTCGGGCGTTCACAGGCCTTTAAGAAATAAAAGTACATCTCTGCCAGGATGCTGAAGCTATAGTTTTTAATACCACCTACATTTGATGTGGTATTTAAGAAATTACTTATATTTAGCCCAAATATAATCATACAGCCTGTTAAATCATTGTAGGGGGAGGTTTAGAATTGAGTTTTCAGGATTTATTATTGTAGCAAATTTTCATTCGAAGGAGCTCCAGACGTTTTATCAGCAAAGATAAGAGAGGAAGATGTGTTGCTTATTATTTAATGGGGAGACACCCATGCCCACACTACTGATGAAGGCAAGCTCTTGAGGAGAGGCAGCATCCTGCATATTACACTGGTGTAAATGCTCATCATACTGGTAGCACATATAGGCAGGGTAACTAAGTCAGTTTACTCAAGTACTTGTACTTTACTGGTATTTCCATTTCATGCCACTTTACTCTTCAACCATCATGATGTATTATTATAGATTAAGCTCCCCCACAGTGTATGAAGGCGTTAAAATTAACCCCAACTTTACCCGCAACATCAAAAGTGACTAATGCATCAATAATTCACCAGTATTATATTATTCTGAACTGGACCATTGTGCGAAATGAGCACTTTTACTTGCAGTGTTTTCAAGTAAAAGGTCGTCCGAGTTCTTCTTCCACCTCTGCTTATAGGCCGTCACAGAAGCTAAACACCTGATAGACTCTTGATGTGTCAATCTGTCAGAAACACAGAGGCAGTGGTGGGAAGTAATAAGTATATTTACTCAAGAGTTACATTTGAGTACGATTTTTAGGTACTTTTGAGTATTTTGGGCTAAGCATTTCTAATTTACACTACATTATACTTGTACTCCACTATATTCTAGATGAAAATATTGTACTTTTTACTCAACAGCTATATTTACAAGTTCATTTGCAAGAAGGAATTTCAGGATTTTACATTTTAAGCATTTTATCAGTTAATAAAATATATTGCTTTTTTTATACATGAAATTGCCCTACAACAGTATATAAAGCAGTTCACCTTGGCTAGATACCACAATAAAATGCTGCTTTTAAGTTAATGCAGCAGTAATAATCCAACAATATAACCTAATCAGTAATATAGTAACAATCAGAGGCCATAATACAAGTATAACATACTTGTATTGCTGCTTTTACTTAAGTAAAAGATAAGAGGACAGGCAATATTCACCAACTCACTCGTACACACATCAGTGCATGTCCGACTCCCAGATAAGCATCGGTAGACTAAGCTGAAGCCTCAGTAAAGTACATTACACATTGGCATGAGAGGGAAGCCCATTCTGCAGATTCACTCAGTGTGTGGCAACTGTCAGAGCTTCCTCTTTCTGCATCCAGCAGACAGCTGCACCAAGCTGATACTGTATCAGCCCGGAGATCATAGCTGGGCATGGGTCACACACACACGCACACGCACGGAAGACTGACTGCCCACAAAAAACCCTCTTTCCTAGCTCTTCTCTTTTTAGAGAGGATTAGGTGGATGTATGGTGGTGATGGTGATGGAGGAGAAAAAGAAAGAAAAATCTCTTCCATCCTTTCACTCATCTTGCTTTCTGGCACTCCCTCTGGCCTCGATATGATATGCAAACAACCATGTTACTGCAAAGGTCAGTGAATACATTGATTGAATGGAGATGACAGGTAGCATCTGGCCTACCTGTGGATAGAAACCCCATGTTAGGCTGGAGCGTGCACACACGCACGCACACACACGCACACACACACACACACGAATACACACACCACTGTCCAAAATTTCCACTCAGGATTATCTGCCATTACACTGCCATTTTAGACCCTCTGCCGGTGTCAAAATGATTGACAGAGAGCACATCCTCTTCACCTTAGGTGAGGGAGAGATGCTCAAAGCGGCCTGACCGAAGGAAGGTGACAGAAGTCTAATAATGAGAGGCAAATGGAAGTCTCTCCAGGAATGGCTAATCTTAACGGACAGAGGCAGGAGCATGCGGAGAATAACCTTTCACAATAAAAGAGGGATTACCGAGACACTTCAGCGCCGGAGGAAAAACCATTGCACGCACAAATAAACAGCCCGAGTGCAGTAAGAGCATGCGGGACGCAATTTAATCAAAAGGACACTGGTGTGTGTATTAGTTTAAGGAAAATAAACTTAATCCTACAACAGCTACAAATTGTTCAATTATAATGAGGACATGGCTCTTCACAAACCGTCACTTTTCTTCCATCATTTCTACTTCGCCATTATGCACCTGTGTGCTGCCTGAATAGACCCACAGGCCTATCTCATTCCCAAACAAAGTGGCATCTGTTAATCCAAAATGTAGCAGCCTGGAGCGTAGGAATGAGCCCAAATATATAGACTGGAGTTCTTCACAGACTTCCATGTCTGCTGCAGCTACTGCAATCGCATAACATGCCCAAATGTAACCGCACTGCTGTCCTCTACTATCACATCAATTCAGAACTCATTGATATTTAGTTTCTAAACTTGTGTCGCCAAGTGGTGGGAATAAACATTTATTCATCTACTGTACTAAAGCACACCGTTAAGGTACTTGTATTTTAGTGAATATTTCAGATTAAGGACTATGGTAATCTTATGAAATACAATGCATTGCATGCCAATAGTGGTTCCTAATCATTGTGGCTTGTGAAATTTCCGTTACTAGCAGTTCCACTGAAGCATGTTCTGCCTCAAACTTTTCAAATGGTTGCATTTAAAAAAAACGTAACGGTTGAGAAAAGTAAAAAAAAAAAAGAAAACAAGATATACATTTGTGCAGCACCTTTTTTCCTCTTCTCTCCCATTAGTCATCCAAAGACCCCTCAGATTTATCTAGTGACCCTTTGGAGGGGTACGACCCCTAGTTTGAGTAGCAAATAGCTAAACTAAATCGATTTTTTTCAGATTCTCTGTATCATGCACTACGGTCAGGATGCAGTGACAGTTTCAACAAATATGAATATAAAGTTACCAACTGCAGCCCTAACAATCCATCCATCTTCAACCGCTTATCCGGGGTCGGGTCGCGGGGGCAA
>CALSBV010012168.1:133183-165442 GCA_943590825.1 Bovichtus diacanthus
ACACACACACACACACACACACACACACACACACACACACACACACAAACCATTTTCCAGTCCTTCTAAAGATAGAACCCGTTTCCCAAATGTGACCCCCACCTGTTGTCCTTTTTGCTTCTTTAAAGAGGCCATCACTGCTCTGTTTTAGATCTTGATCTCACACAGTTGTTGAACAATGCTGCTTTTTAATATATACAGGAACTCCTCAAGAAAACAAAAAAAAAAAACAAGATGCTTTCTTCAAAGCATGGTGAAATCTTTTTTTTAATATTTAAAAAATGTTTCTTCTCATCCGACCTCCTCCACCTCAGCTGCATGCTCCGCTCCCCGACGTCCTCCTGCAGCTCTGAGGGCTCAGAGGAGCCGCCGCCACCTCCAGAGCCGAGGGCGGACACCAGCGGGGCCACACGGGACGAGGGAGACCCGTCTGCACACACACCGCCCGCTAAACCTCCCAGATCTGACCCGGGCAAGGTTCCCAAGTGGCTCAAGCTCCCAGGTGAGAACGGAAGAGCTGTTGAGCGCACGTATTAAAACACTTGCATAGTCGTTTCAGCCACTCTCACACCTGTAGTTTGGTTTGTTTGGTCCATGCCAAGGAAATACATTTTTTCTTAAATGTGTCCTTTAGAAAGGTCTTTAGAAAAGTCTGCGTCAGATCCATGATGTGTTTTTAAACCACAGAATTTTGTCGTACCTGTGTTTGTTATCATGGTCAAGAATGCCCAAACATAAGTCTGAAGAGGGTAGAGCCACAGAAAAGAAAACCTTCAATAGTTCTGAAGTGGAGGTATTTCTGCAGGAAGTTAACGCTTAAACTAACCACTGTCATATTTAGTAGCATCAGTAGTTGACACACAAAAAGATGCGTGGACTCGTTTGGTGTTGAATTGTTAGTGTGGAGTTTATGTATTTTAAAAGGCAGTGATGCTGTGTAAATATATGAAATTAATAACAAAAAATTAACTATACATTTTTGTAATTTGAATCCTATAGTAAAAAAAGAAAATGCAATAACCAGTTATTTCTGCGCCGCCATGTCGGCACTCGTAGTGTGCGTCGATTCTGTGCTAGAAGATTAGTGAAGGTCAGAATCTTCGTGAAAACTGCCTAAGTGGGTTTTAAGAATACATTTCTTCTTAAGAACGGTTCGTAAATGAGGCCCGTTGTTCCCTTTTAAGTTCGGGTCCGGTTTACCACTGGCATTTTTACAAAAAAAACTTCAAAGTCAAAAAACAAAGTCATAGGGGCAGTTATACTGACTGTTACCCTGCATCATCAGCACCACATGGACCCATGGGTTGACACCGCCTCACACTCTCCTGTCAGACTCTTAGAGGAGTCTGAATGATTTTCTCTGGCTTTTTCTTTTCGAGCTCCTCGCTATGACATTCTGTGACATTGGTCACACTTGGCTGTTTGGCAGATGATGAAGTCCGGTCCAGTTCTGCAGTGCACATGGGAGATGTTTCTGCTTGTCAGGAATTTATTTCCTCCGTGGCAGCAGAACACGTTCCACAAGCCATTGGAAACTGCAGTGAAACCGGGCTTCATAAACGCACAGAGGGCTGACCTGCTGAAACATCATGAACAAACTTAAAGAAACTTGCTCGCCTAGCAACACTTTAGACTATAAACAACCCATAATGCAGCACTCTGGGTTTTACACAAGAACTCTTCATTCGAAAAGAACATCTGATGTTGTGAATATGTAATTGTTTGGTCCTCGCGTATAATAAGACCCCCACATTCTCAAGCAGCTTACAGGAAAAGTTCATGATCAAAAGGTTGCTAATTGAAACACATCTGTCACAAAATCTTGTGGCTGCTTTGCTTTTACACGACAAACCAACCACACCAGAGTCCATCTGGAAGACGCACCTCTTCAGGCGGTCTCGGCCCGGGTTGTTCGGCCCGCACTGGAGTTCCATTGAAAGCTTTCACACCAGCCCAAACAAAGCACACTTACACACCCGATTACTGTCTTGGTAAACACACACACGCACACAAAACCACAGTCAATAGGAAATGGCTTTTTGAAAGCAGAATTCCTCATGACTCAGAAGATAAGGATGCATTTTAGAAATGAACCAATTAGTTCAGGATGGTCACCCCCTCCAGCCAAGGAGACCACTACAGTCACTCCGTGCCCAGGGAGAGAGCCCGCTGCTGGGCCACATCACACAGCATGAGCCCCTGTGGTCCATCCAGGCACGGTGCTTTTTTCTGTTGTTCTATTGTGGTGTTTCTGGTGGTCACTGTATTGATGTTTTTGTTTAGAATAATGCTTCGCTTTCTCTCATTCTCTCAGTCTTGTTTGTGTTTTTGTGCACATTTTTATTTCTTGCTGATCTCTGTGTGTGTCCATGTGCGTCTTTTAAGAAAGTTGTGGCTGCTTTCTCTTTCATGAGGAAAGTTGAAAGAAAAAGACTGAGGGGAAGGGGGCTGGGTCGGGAATTATAGGCTCCATGTGTGGAACCCTACTGTGCAGAGGACACTTAAAAAAAAAAAAAAAAAAAAAAAAAAACACACACTGACTGTTTGTCCATCACTGAAGATGTCCGAAGGTTTAACCTGTCTCATTAGAGATCATGAGCTCAAAGACGACACACTTACAGTCTTCAGCCGTCTGGTGACTTTCTGGCACGCCAATAAAGTGGGAAAAAAAAGTGTTCTGCTCCTTCCTGCATCAAGATGATCAGTGTTGCGTTCAGGCCGTGTTGACGGGAGTTATTGCACGTCACATGTCACGCAGGGTGAAAAACAGTAGTCTCTGGATAATGTAGTGCTTGTTTTCAAATGATTTGCAATGCATATCCAGTGTCGGTGTTTCAAATTCAGTAGTGGTCGTATATGTCATCGTACCCGGTTAAATTAACACATATTCAAGGTTTGACATTTGGGGAAATACGCTTATTTGCTTTCTTGCTGAGAGTCGCATGAAAGATTGATGCCACTCCTGTCTTTACGGTGGATATAAAGGTTCGGCCATGAGTGTTATTTTATCTTCGCACATAGACATGAAACGGCTGTCCTGGCTCCGTCCAAAGCTACAAAAACAGCCTGTATCAGCACCTCTAAAGCTCACTAATTAACATGATGTATATTGTGTGTTTAATCCATACAAAAGTCTAAGAACTACGCGTTGTGGTTCCGACTATGACTGGCACAATGGCTTTTTTATTTTATAAAAACAGAAAACAAAATCGTCTGTAAACAGTTCTAAAATTCGACATAATACTAAAAATGTTCTAAATGTCAACGTGTTGATGACAGCAGAACATCTGGCTGTTCTCTGTGCAGGGTTCTCTGATTTCTCTGTTGTGTCATGTTGTTGCTCAACAAAGCAAACCAGAAGTTAATCATTCATCTCAATAGAAAACATATTTAAATTTTTAGGGATATCTTAAAAGCTATTCCACTGCTAAAAATAATAATAATAAATGACTGTACTGTTGGCTTGTATTATTTTTTGACTGGCAGAGCTATTAATCACTGTCTCCTTGTTTCCTGCACAGGTAAGAAATAAGACTTCTGCTGTGTGCTGATGGAGGACTCACTGCGACAGACGTCTGACGAGATGCTTGCAGACTGAGTAGAGCACTTAAACCTTTTGCTGCTCTTTGATAAAAGGCTCGACTTTGTGACCGCAGCGGACGACATCCAGTGTGGAGGAAGACTGCATTCGAATAGGTTTTAAAATGGTCAAACTAATGAGATAAATGACGGAGTAAATAGTGAATATTTCATTGCCACAGAGGATTGTTGTGTTTCATTCCGGTTGATCTCTGGGCGGAGAGAGCGCTGAAGAGAGAGTGCTTTTATTCAGGAGGTGGAAATGTTGTGCAAAACTGAATAAAGCTTGTTGTACTAAAACGGTCCTATATTGTCTTGAAGTTCAAATTACACATCCATGTTCTCGCTTTTAAGGCGCGTGAAGCCTGTAGATGGATTTATTACACTGATTTCAATATGAATAGTGACTGAACCCAAAAGAACATCTTGTTTGTATATAACTCTTTTTTTCCCCCCCAGTGATCCAAAAAGATGGCATCAATATCTGTGTTGTTCATGTATTATGAAGGTTCTGTGGTCAGTTCTTGGGGGTAAAACAATCACCTTCAACAATCAGAATCAACAAAAACCTAAAATAGCATAAAATAAAGGTGAAACCGAACTGTGGTGCAGTTTGCTGGCCAGCATTAAAACTTAAACATTTTTTTTCTAAACCTCTGTTTTTGTAGTTTCTGCCCTTCGCAGGATTTGAGTGTTCTGCTGTATGTGTTGAAAAATGCCTCCTTTTCATTTCCAGGACAACGAGGGAAAGTAAAAGGAGAATATGATGGGATGTATTTGAGGAAACACCGAAGACGAGTGTCCGTCACAGCCACAGGGCCACTGTCTGTATTTGTTTGTGCGAGTTTGTAAGAAAATGAATGTCTGTGTTAAAGAGCAGCTCAACATTTTCCAGGTTCCTCCTTGTAGCCATGGAGACCACAGCTTTGATGTACCAGTACAGACCTCACGATGCACGCAGCCTCCGACTTAGCCTGTCTGACCACCATCCACAGGTAATAGTAAACAAGCAGCATGCGGCCATATTTTCACATTTAGTCACAGTCACACACACTTCCAGCTCGTTCCTGAGCTTCCTCACCAGCTGCCCCCCCCCCCCCCCCCCCCTCCCCCCCCCCCCCCCTCCTCCTCCTCACTCATAGCTGCAGGAGGAACTTCAAAAAGAGGCCAAACACAGAGGGGAGCACGATGCTGTGTGTGTTGTGGGAGTATGAGGGAGGGGTGCATTCCATCCACTTGTCTCTCTCTCTCTCTCTCACACACACACACACACACACACACACACACACACACACACACACACACTTTCTTTCTCCCTCGTGCAAATTAATTACTTCCAACTGCCCCTGGAGTCTTTGATGCCAAATAAAGCGACGGGCACTAATGCAGTTTGTGTTAGTTGTGTCAGTGAGGGAAGTTTAACTCACTGTTCAAACTTTATTCTCGATTCTGCCTCACTCAACTTAACTGTTACACATAGAAACTACTTTGAAAAATAGGCCATTTTAGTTATTACTACCTCCAAAACGGAACAA
This sequence comes from Bovichtus diacanthus, assembly GCA_943590825.1. Taxonomy (NCBI): domain Eukaryota; kingdom Metazoa; phylum Chordata; class Actinopteri; order Perciformes; family Bovichtidae; genus Bovichtus; species Bovichtus diacanthus. Next base: position 138,298 of record CALSBV010012168.1, read on the forward strand.
TGTTTTTAATATTCTGACATCAAATAAATCATTAAAAAAAAAAAAAAAACTTAGTTGCTCATTTATTATACTGACAAAGACGGACATTGAAAGGGCCACAGAGCCTCTGGCTGTTCTTCAGCTGCAGTACTGCTGCTCTGCTACACTAGCGCCCCCTGGTGGCAGCTGTTGTGCTTACAGGGTGTCAGGGTGCTGGAGCTGACCCCAGCTGACATTGGGCGAGGGTCATAGACTGACACCCTGGACAGGACGGCAGTCACAGCAGGACACATACAGGCTCTCAAATGTTTGTCAGCTAAGAACCGCTGGTCCTAAATATAACTATTCAATCGGCTGAGTTGCAGGAGGTCCTAAATACCTATCTTGTTTGTTTTAGTTGTTCATGCATTGCGAGGGAAATTGTGTCTGGGTTAGGAGAACATGTGGTCCCTAAAGAATGTGCTCATTGTTGTGCAGATCTGGGCTCAGGTTTGCTCCTTGAGAGCCAGTTGCAATTATTGTGCTTTGTGTCATTTTACTGTGTCAGCAATTGAAAAAAACTATAAGGTGTTTTTAAGGTATAAAAACCTCTTAACACAAAATGCACCTTCATTTATACCTTTAGGGACATGAATACTTAATACATTAATACTTTATTTCTTTAAGATAATATTGTCCTCTGGTGGAAAAATGTCTGTTTTATTCCTTTAGGTCTTTTCAAACAGGTGCTGCGGCTGCAGAAAAAACTGCTTTGGCCACTTTGTTGTCACTTGATGCTCCAAAATAGAAATAAGGTTGGAGCGGATGCTTTTGGTGCATGTTCGGCCATTTAAAACAATAAGTGTACTTCAAAGTGCGCGCATCAGAGGCGTTCAGTGCGTTTGGGCCTTCAGTCTGTATAATTAGTTTTTCTCTGCATGTTGGTGAAGGTGAACTTTCTGAAGCTTCAGTCTCATCTCCTTTGACTCTCTGCTTCTTTGTGGTGTTCTGTGCCGGACATGATCCAGTGGTTAAGGACGCAGACCATCAACGCTGAGACCCAGGTTCAAACTCCACCCGAGGTCAGTCACAAAGGAGTGTGTGTGTGTGATGTGTGTGGTTTCATTTGTCTGCTCTAAATTGCAATAAAAGATGCCAAACCTCACATTCACAAACATCGTTCATTGTGAATTCCACTCAATTTCAACTTGCAAACTTACAAATGACCACCAACAAGGAGAGAACAGAGAATGTCACAAGTAAATCCATGTTAGCCCAGGGCATCGCGCAAGCAAGCTCACTAACTACACTACACTTTAATTTGTATCTTGAAGGACCTGATGTTTTCAATTAAGATGCACATTCTAGATTAATGAATGGATACATGAATGAATCTCCACAGACCACAAAGACCCTCATTACATCAATTTGTGTCATTTTTAATCAGTAAATACATTTTTTTGAGAAAAGAATGCTCCACTTGTGAGAAGGTGTAAGAGATACCATGTCCTTCTGGTGGTGCAGTCAGTATGTCACATTGTCTAGGAAGACAATGGTCCAGGGTTTGAATCCCCCAGTGCCTTGTGGGGAATATGTACGGAATAATGCACAGTTGGTTTTCAAGTATTCATTGAGGAAAGTCTGCTTGGACTCTGATCCTTGAAGATATATTTATGCTTATGTCGTTAAAAAAAATCTCAGTGTGCAGTCTCTTCCTATGATTAATGTATTTATTCATATATTTGTTACTCTATTAAAGCATTAGAGCATACCTACCGCGCAGAGCGTGTACTTTCATCTGTCAACCGCATCACATGTCACCCTTTTCCTCTTACAGCTGTGGGGTGTAACTTTACTCAAGTACTTACTTAAGTAATTGGAAGTACCTCTACTTTGCATGAGTATTTCCTTTTTATGCTACTTATACTTCTACTCCACATTTCAACGGCACATTTTGTACTTTTTACTCCATTAGTCTGTCAGATTAGAGTTTTTTTCTTTAAGTAAAGGATCTAAATAGTTCTTCCACCACTGCTCTTTTGACATCATTCAGATGCAGCTTTGTGTGCATTTAGACATTAATGAGTGTAAAGAGTTGTGGAGCAGAGACACGCCTGCAGGTGGAGACAGAGACCTGAGGACAGACATGATGAAACCAGCGTGCAGAGGACTGCTCACTGAGGCTGCCGGTGCTCGTGAGATGGGAGCATAGTTGGATAGATTAGGAATAAAATGACAATGTAAGATGATCATTTTGGAAGCAGCAGTTTGAAAATGGCCAATTGGAATTCAAGGTGTTATTCATGTGTTATGTGATCTATTACAATTTGGCACAAAGAGGATTTTGTTCCCTCCTGACAAAATAAGAAATGTCACAGAGCCTTCACCACTACCAGGGTCATTACTTAGTATTTGTGTTCATTGTCCCAGGACACTATGGTCCTCTACGCGATGGGCATTTGTCATTTGTTTGTTTCAAATTTTGGATTAGTCACCTCAACTATACAGTCGATGTTCGTCACCCAGCTTTCCCACCCAGTTCTGCTCAGGTTTTTGGAGCCTTTGAGTCTATTTTTGTCACGGTCTGTCTCTCTGTCCCTCCTCTCCAGCCACATTCTCTATTTCACAGGCGCCTTCATTTTACATCCATCCATCCAGCAGATGCTCTCGGACTTTCCTTCCTTGCCCCATCAGCTGACTGCCCCATCCATCTACACACCTGTTCCCACTTCATCTGCTCTGCAGTACCTGGCCTCCCCGCTCACTTCCTAACCTGCGTTTCATTCTCTCAGAAGTCGCTACACTTGCTTTGTTCCCTTATCAGGTCAACAAAGTTGCAATGTGGTTTTCTGTGGCCTGACCTACTGCCTAATTTGGACTCCTGCCTTTCTGTCAATAAATCACTGATCTTATCCTGTCTTCCTGCTCAGTCTGCATTGGTGTCCTGCTCTTGTTGCCACTCTCCCTCACCAGTGGGACTATTTTAGATCATTGTTTTGGTTTGGCCCCCAAACTTCCCTTTTCTCAACCTCGTGTCGGTTGGCTCCTGCTCTGATCCAAACAGCAGACAAAGTTAGTGACTAGATGGTGAACATCGTGGACAATAGAGCTGCTCATTTGTCTCGGTCAGTAAAAGAAAATATTTTCTCGCAGCGATTTTGGCCGATTTCTGCCTCTGGTGTCTGAAATCTAGAAGCCACACATTGTTTTTGTCCCCTTGATTGCGTTTTATGGGCCCAATACCTTGAATTTGGGGGAAATGTTTTCCTTTGCAGCTGATTATTTCTGACACTGGTCTCAGTAGTTGGTTGAGGCCAGAACTGAGCTATAAGGAGAATAAATATTAGACTTGCATGTATCAGGTGACCGGAAACACAATTTGAATAAATGCTAAATGTGCTGCATGTGCTGCACGCCTGCTCTGTACATGGATAACTCTTTGCTACTACGTTAAGCCATAACAACTTCATAAAGTGAAAATACATCTAAGTTGTATTTACAGTTTGTAATGCTGCCCCCAAATGGCCTAACAAATCAATTAATACAACTTTAACTAATCTGTATGAGCTCTGAGGTGTAGATGATTCTGGCTGAGTATTGGGCCCCAAATTCCTCAGTATTAAATACATAAATAAGACATAATGAAATAAATATTCACATGAATAAAATGTCTTTAAAAAAGTATTATCGGGGTTCATATTTATATCATATTCAAAATGCTCTTTTTCTTAGAGCATAGAGTTTGTATGGTTTCTTAAAATGATTTCACAATGTATTGGTTAATTTATGTAGTTTTTACAATTTATTCATGTTTATGGAGGCAATTTGATCATGTAGACATTATTTATTTATATAGTATTGAACTCTTTGAAGCTCCATAGATGAGAGGCCTATACGTGTGCAGGATTTATTGGCTTCTGTGCATCGAGGGGAATCATCTAAACGGTATCCTGTTCATTTAGTATGCGGAGGGAACGGGATTAATATCCTACAGCAACTCACTGAAAAACCTAAAAAGGCTGACCAAGTGGTGCTGGTGTGGTGAGAGAACAATATACCTAAACACCCGTTAGATCCAATTTTTCTTTAGGTCAGGTCTACGCTCCCAGCTATGTAATGTATCTCTCTTATATCGGTCCTGATCTGTGCACTCTGTGACATCATGGTCATCGCACCTCATTCCACAGGGTCTGAAATGTGTTTGCGTGCCCCGACTCCACGCCCAACCACATGTACACAATCCCTCCGACACTCATGTGGTGATGGCCCAACCCTAAATAACTTACACTCTGGTCTGACCGGCCGGCAGCACCCCCTCCTCACAGCACCGAGAGGGACAGTGAGGAAGGAGAAAGTGTGTGAGGAAGAGTGTGTGACAGAGAGAGAGAGAGAGATGAGCGTTGACATTTAAAGAGAGCTGATGGTGTCTCTTTGACTCGTGTGGCCACATGGACTCACACTGTGAGAGTTGTACAGCGGCAGTTTCCAACGTATCTAGATAGTTGATCCAAGAAGAGTCTCAGTCTGGACCGGACCATGTAGCAGGACTCGACTGACAACTGCTGGATTTACATCCTGGACTTACAGGGGTCGACAACTTCTAATAGAGAGAGTAACGTCTGGATATTTGTGATTGATGAGTCGGCGTGATCTTTCAGCAGAAAGGTGAGTGAGTTTACAGAAGATCTCAAAGAGAGATTTCTCCTGTGTCTCTCATACTTTATGACTGTGAAATGCTCTGATTCATCAACACAGAAATAGAGTATCAGAAAGTCCCCACCGAGTCTGTAAACACGACAGAAAGGGGGAAGTTTACAGGGACAGAATGAATGATGAATGAATGAAATGAAAACACCCGAGCATCCGGTTATCCTGCCACATGTGTGCTGAGGACGCTGGGATGAGAAAGACTCCAGGCTGGATTAGATCTCTGGATGTCACAATCACATCTTTTGCACCAGGACACTTCTTCTTCTTTTCGTGGGACTGGTTTGGACTTGAGCTACAACTTACACTTTTACACTTTAGTCTCACACTTTAAACTCCACATCATCCTCTCGTATGCTGCTACTGGACATCCAGAATCTCTCTGAGGAACCTCCGTAAAGAACTCACTCCAGCACTTACCAAGTTATGGATTCACAGGGTGGTCAATACCTCAACAAGAGGGCCCTGTGCTCACCTCTGGGTGCTGCCCGCCTCTGTCAGCTAGCCATGGGCTGTGCTGTGATTGCCATGGTAGCCCACAATGCCGGCTACAGCGGTTCACATGGCGTGTTCTGCATGGCGGCGTGGTGCTTCTGCTTCGCCATGACGGTTGTGGTGTTTTTCCTGGACGCCACTCGTCTCTACAGCTGCCTGCCCGTATCCTGGGACAACCTCACCGTCACATGTGCTGCCTTCGCGACGCTCATGTAAGTCACATGTTCAGGTGTAACTCTGATGTCGGGTTAGTGGTCGTGATGTTCTTACAAAACGATGCTCATGGGTCTGCTTCCACATCTTTTCTTAGCATCATGTGAAAAAACAAAGTGCACAGCCAGGGGTGAACCTAAGAATGATGATTACACTTTCACTTCCATCTTAACCCTCAACACCAATGTGTGTCCACCAATCCACGATTTAAATTCACTGCAATGATTCATTGACTCATTAATCATCAGGCGCAGACCGAACCAAACTTTTAAATATGTATATAAATGACTTGTTTATCGTAGGTGGAAAAGTCCTGAGGAATACTGTCTAGCATCAAGGTTATGTTATAAAGGTTTCTGAAAATCCCACAGTGTTAAAAGGCTGTCAAAATCAGTCTGATTCCTTCACTTATTTAAACATTTTTTATTTTTTATAAAAATGCTATATAATTTAGATTTTTTTTACATTAACAATGGACCTATTGATTGTGTGTGAGGTGAAAAGTGTTGCTCGAAGTGACAATCCCACAGAAAATGATCACCTGACTGCAGCTCTACATAGTATTTTAGCATCTTTTAGTTGATTGTTTTGGTTTTTCAGACGGCAACTTTACTGTTTTAGTTTAGTCTCCCATGCGTCTAGTAGCTGCAAGTAGCTCTGATAAACCTACCTGTATGTTACCTGCTCAGCACCAAACAGCTGACAGACAGGTGAATGTTGCTAATGTTAATGCTAATGTGTCTGCTAGAGGTGTAAATAAAACACTCTTAGCTAACAAGTTCACCATATCAACTTTATAAAGGTGATAATATGTCAGTATTGCGTTAACAGCCTTCTTTACTGGCCCAAAGTGGCAGTGCAGTCAGTGCAGTGCAGATTTAGTTAGGTTTTTAATTTAGGGTCCACTTACTAGCTTTGTCAGACCTTTCAACCACATCTCACTTTGACACTCCAGAGAATCTTTTCCCCCTGTTTAATGACATCATTTCTACACTCATGTTTTCTTCTTCTTCTTCTTCTTCAGGTACGTGACAGCCTCTGTGGTCTACCCGCTCTTCTTTGTCCGATCTGAGTGTCCCTACGCCGGCTGTGATGTCCGAAATTTCCGCATCGCTGTGACCGTCTGCTCCATCCTGGGTGCTCTGGCCTACGGGGCTGAAGTGGCCTTGTGCCGAGCCAGGCCGGGCCAGGCCGTGGTGGGCTACATGGCCACCGCCTCTGGCCTCCTCAAAGTCGTTCAGGGCTTTGTCGCCTGCATCATCTTTGGAGCTCTGGCCAACGGGAGCGAGTATTCCCATTATGCCGCTACAATCTTCTGCGTTGTCGTCTATGCCTTCTGCTTTGTTCTGACTGCACTGGTGGTCGTCTTGACGGTGTGCGGCCGGACCAAAGCTGTGCGCTGCTTGCCCTTTGACCGCTTTGTGGTGGTGTGCACCCTCCTGGAAGTTCTGCTCTACCTGAGCGCATCAGTGGTGTGGCCCGTGTTCTGCTTTGATACGAAATATGGCTCTCCATGGAGACCGTCATCATGCCCTCAGGGGAGGTGTCCATGGGACAGCAAACTTGTGGTGGCGGTGTTCTCCTTCGTCAACTTTGGACTGTATGTGGCGGACCTGATCTACTCCCAGACGATAGGATTCGTCTCCTCACGTGTGCGCACTAACTCACGACTGTAGCACCACATGGAAGCATTATTATTGTTATTATTATATTGGTTTAATAGATTTAAGTTATGAATCTGTTACACTGTTTATGTTTATGATTGTGCATTTATTTGATATTTAAAGACACAGAAAATATTGATGGGGATAGTCAAAGATCCCAGGACATCACTGGTGCTGCACATGGTCTGAGACTGAGGCGCCCAGACAGCACAAAGTCACAAGTCACTGTGAAAGCACTGTGGAATGTGGAAACCCCTACGTCCCCTCTACCACACCCCACTGAGGTGACACCCCATCTCTTTACCTCACCCCTTCTGCCCTCTGAGGGATTGTGGGTGAACAGCCAGCCTCACCCAAGCAGCCAGGACCCACTGGTATGTCCTGCCAAATCCTCATAAACCAAGACGCTCCCGCTATTCTTGACCTGCGGCACACACACACACACACACACACACACACACACACACACACACACACACACACACACACACACACACACACACACACACACACTGCTTATATTTCTGCTCAAATAATACCTTAAGTCTTGAATATAAATAGTAAATCTACCACTGGCATCTATGGCATGCCTGTCATCTGCAAACCCCTCACCAGCGACCTACGGACATTACCCAGGCTGCCAAAAATAAACATGAGCTGTCTGACTCTGCACTCATGTTGAAGCAGTGAGACAGCATTTATAAGATGCTGCTGTCTTTAAACCTCTCTATGAAAAGCCTTCCTCAGTCTAAGATGTTAAAAAGAAATGAGAGCTTATTTCATCAAGCCTGCTGGTAGGATGACCTGCAGTTTGACTGCCACGCTTGAATACACACAATATTCACAATTGCACAATCTGAACATGGCCAGTGTGACCGAGGAATGTTTGCATATTATCCTGTGACCTACAAAACTATGTCCTTAAACAACAGGACACATTTTTTTAAAACCCTGGCAGTTAAGAATAACCTGTGTGGTTGGTTGGTTTACAGTGTATTAAGACACTACTGGTACATAATTTGACATAGATTTAGAGATAATCAATATTTTTATACTCACTATAGATCAAATGTCTATGTGTATACGAAAGGTTTCGCTCATCGTGATAAATACATCGATCATTATTACCAACTCTGTAATATCAGCTCCTTGTTTTGGTCTCACCGCTCTCATAGCGTTGTTTTGAGCAGTTTTCATTGATAAAGTCTACATGTCCAGCACCAAACAGAAGACAGACACAGTCAGCGACCAGCTGCTGAACACAGTGGAGCATTTAGCCGCTGAAGAGAGGCTTATACCTGATATTGAGAGTTTTGCTTATAGTAGGGCTGCAACCAACAGTTATTTCCATCATCGATTTAATCTGAGGATTATTTTTTCTCGATTAATCTTTGGATCTATGAAATGTCAATAAAGAGTGCAAAATGTCCATCTCCGTTCCTCAAAGTCCTAAAAACAAAGGCTAAAAACAGCATTTTCTGCAATTTTACATGAAAAATTACTTTAATGATTAACCGATTATCGAAATAGTTGCCGATAATTTTTCCTTGATCGACTAATCGTTGCACCTTTACTGCGTAGTTCAATATGCAACTGTGTGATCACCATTCAATGTACGACTCTAATGAGCTTCAGGGTCTACTGTTTGTGTGCAGTGAAAGACAATTCATTCAGGGTTTAGTTCATAACATGTCTTGGTTGCGCTCGCTCCTTTGCTCCCACCATCTCTTCTCGGTCACCTCCGCTTGTACCAGTTGCGAGAACATGACACGACTTTTATGTGAGTGAGTTATGTGAGGGCACAACCCAACATATAGTCATCATGCACAATTTTTGACCCGCACTCATTTATATCCCATTGTCCTTGTACTTATGGGGGTAAAGGAGGAGAGACAGTGGCCTTTCTGGAGAAGACGTATACAACTCAGCCTCACCAGTTTCTCCTTGTCCTCCTTTTCTCTCTCACTCTCTCCTCTAACTTTGTCACTCCTTATCCCCCCCTCACACACACACACACACACCCACACACACACTCCCCTCTCCATCTTTCACTCCTCTCTGCTTTGGTCACCTCAGTAAATCTCATCTCTCTAATCCAGGATCAATGTATCCCCTGTCACGTCTGTGAGTGCTATGGACGTATTATATTAAGTCCGTGGGAAGCCACTGTGCCACAGCAAACGTGACGCAAGACTGCCTTGGTGCTCAGCAGCAAATCCAACACCAGTTGGCTGCTCTTCAATCCAAATCTGTCTCAGACCACAGGAATCGCCATTGTGTGTCTTAGAGATTTGCTCATTTAGACATTGTGCCAATTTTTGTAAATAAGTCAGTAAAAACAAGTGAACAACATGTGCATACAGAAGGAGCAGATGGGCAGTGGATTATAAGGGGGGTTTGTATCACCTTTGCAGCAATAAATAACTTTGTACACAAACATTCCGTGTTTGTTTGTTTGTTGCTTTGGAAAGCGTTTTCATCCTCTAATAAATCCTGCAGAATTATTCCCATGGACAGGCCCTCTGGAGGCAGAACTCGCTCCAGTGGAATATGGTAGAGCCCAGAGAGAGCTGCCACTGAAAGTGACGGACAGTGTTGCCACACAGCAATCTGTAGCCCCATTAAAGCCTGTGTACTCCCTGCTCCTCTGCAGAGCCCCATTTAGCAGCTGTTCCATGTTTGGCTCTCATTTGACTTCTCACTCCCTGCGGGCCTCTGTCTTAAACATAGAACATAGGCTTAAACATAACACACACACACACACACACACACACACACACACACACACACACACACACACACACACACACACACACACACACACACACACACACACTCTTCTGACAGAGATGAGCTGCGACAGGTGTCCATCATCACCGTCCCTTCCTGTTTCTCCAGCCGGGGGGGGGCGTGGAGGGACGGGACTGCTGGCTCGCTGTCATGACTAATCTCTGATGGCGCATGTTGCTGATGTCAGCTCCCCCCCACGTAGCTCTTGGCTCTTGTTTTGCCAAACGTTGTGCGGAACATTGTCGAAGGCTAAATCTTTCGTCCCAGAGGATTTAAAATCCACGCCAGCTCCCCTAGCTTAGCATCCTGTGGGAAGCTACTGTAAGCAGAAGAGAAAGGATGATCACGCTGGAGGCGCTCACTGTCATGAAGCATCTGTCCTGGGGTTTAGATCTTTTTTTTTAAATGTTGTTATAAGAATGTGTGAACATACCATGACATACCATATCAATTAATAAAGAAAGGAAAAAAACATGCATTAAAAGTAAAATTAATAATAATGGAAAAAAACAATGAAGAAATGTAAAATTATTTTGGTGACAGACTCTTCAGACGAACATCGTTGATACTGACATGCATTTCTTAATTGTTACAAATTAAATAGACTCAAAATAATATTCACTTTAAACTCAAATTTAAAAGATGGGGTTTTATTAAGAAATGTGGATTGTTTCAATAGGACATTTCCCTAAAAGGATAAAAAGAAATGAAAGATTTATGTACAATAGAATAAGTGCTAACATTTGCAATTGCATGTGTTGTTTTGCACAATATATCATTCTCAAAGTCTTTTCACAATGTAGTACAATGTGGACAACCATAAAACAGATGAATTTTAAACTTGAAAATGATTGCAAGCCCACTGTACTGGATTGCATCACACGGTGTTCCTGTTATTTTGTCCAACCCCTGTAAATGAACCTGTAAGTATACTGTGATTTTGAGTTAACTCACCAGGTGACACAGCCTGCTTCACTGATTGCAATATTTGGTGTTTCACAAGAACTTAAGCACATTTCAAGGATTTTTCCCCAGTGGACAAACACGGCCCCCTTCACATTAATTTCCACCAACAGCTCAAAGTACAGAGACGATCAACCAAGCAACCTTTTAGTGTGAGTCACCATGTTGGTTGGACACCAGTGAACAGCACAATCAACAAGTCTCCTTCTGTGACCTTCTGGCCACAGTTTTCCCTGCTCAACCTTCTGGCTACCTCGACACCTTTATAAACAAAGATAATCTCTGTTATGTAATTGTGCAATTTCATTCTCCCTCTATGCTAAATATTGTACCTGCTGAACTGAGAATAGAAATATTTTCCCAGGTCTGAAGCGCAGGTGGAGGCACGACTCTCTGCTTGTCTGGCTGACGTCTCTCAGTGGATGTCCGCACACCACTTGAAACTCAACCTCAATGAGGCCGAACTTCTTTTCCTTCCGGGGAAGGATTCTCCCATCCAAGACCTTCCCATCAACATTGGCACCTCGGCTGTTTCCCCGACTCGGACTGCAAGGAATCTGGGTGTGAGGCTGGACGCCCGACTGTCCTTCACTGCCAGCCCGCTCCAGCATACATACTCTCTACAACATCAGGAGGATACGTCCCTTACTGACCCAGAAGGCAACGCAGGTTCTGGTCCAGGCTCTTGTCATCTCTCTCTGACTACTGCAGCTCCCTCCTGCTGGACTGCCTACATGAGCCATCCGACCTCTAGAGCTCATCCTGAATGCAGCAGCCCGACTGGTCTTGAACCCCCCCCAAGTTCTCCCACACTACACCGCTCCTCCGCTCCCTTCACTGGTTACCAGTGGCTGCCCAAATCTGCTTCAAGACTCTGGTGCTGGCCTACCGTGCTGTGAATGGATCAGGCCCTTCCTACATCCAGGCCATGGTAAAACCTCACACCCCAGCTCGCTCACTTCGCTCTGCAACGGCCAATCGGCTCGCTGCTCCCTCACTGCGAGCGGGACCCAGATACCCTTCAAATGAAACCCGCTTGTTTGCCATCCTGGCTCCAATATGGTGAAACGAGCTCCCCACTGATTCCAGGTCAGCTGAAAGTCTTCACACCTTCCGTCGCAGACTGAAAACCTACCTGTTCCGACTGCACCTCGGCCAATAAAATGTGAAAAATGTAAAAAGTTGTATCATCGTGATTGTTTGCACTTATTGTAAATCGCTCTGAACAAAAGTGTCAGCTAAATGAACTGTAATGTACAGAAGAAGACATACTGTACAGCTTCCATTATCCAAGGAGTTTCACTTTGATGTGTCCCTGAGATTTTGTGATGAGCTGTGGGAAATCCTTTATTAGTTTTGGGTTTTACAAAAAGAGTGAAAGCTGACATTACACTGGATGCCTTAACTTCACTGCTGTCATTTTTTTTCAATTCAATTCGATTTATTCCTGTCTCAGACTCATTCTTGTCACTCATTCTTTTCTCAGACTGCAGGAAGGGAGACGTATGCACACTTGGGAAAGATTTCCTGTCTGCGTGTGATATTAAATATGCACATCTTCTCTCACTCAACAGAGCTACTTCTCTCTCTGTTTTTCTGTTGTCACACACACGCGCGCGCACACACACACACACACGCGCGCACACACACGCACACGTACACACCTCTGGGCCCTAATCACGGCAAGCAACAAATTGTTGTGAACGCTTCACATACATCCGCTTGTCACCGTGTGCTGAAAAAATAAAAACCAAAACAGTTTTGTGCTCTGTGGTATTTTTAATAAATCTCTTGGGCGTTTGTCAAAACAAGAAAGACCGAATGAGTGTTGTCACGCCTCAGCACACATGCCGAGTCTGAGTGATAGATAGTACAGAGGCAGGCAGTGGTAAATTGACTGTGTGTGTGTGTGTGTGTGTGTGTGTGTGTGTGTGTGTGTGTGAGAGAGAGAGAGAGGCAGAGTTGCAGGGATACATCACTGAAATGTTCAGCTTGTTTGAGATTAGGTTTGGAGAACAGTTTTGAGGGCAATTATTCAACAAGGGGAAGAGGACTCTGTGCCGTACCCCCCCCCCATACACTACTCCCTCTGTTATTATGCACTTTGTAACATCAGAAGGGAATGAATCTTATTCCTCAACTACCTAAATGTTCTGTTTTATTCTGAGAAAGAAGACACACACAGGGCGAGACAATCTGACATCTTTTACCTCAAAAACCTCTTCTGACAAAACTGCCCAACTAATAAGAATGAAGAGGCAAAATCAGGGTGAGCAGAGCCTCTGCTGAGGACACTGAAGTCACTCCCTCGGTGCTGATGGGTCTCTGATATTTCTAAATGCCTTTAAATGTTTTAAAGGGATATTCTAGTCCTCCTGGTGAGTTGTGACGAGTATACTGCAATTAATGTGTGAAATTGGCGGAGTGCCCCTCTGATATACAACCGAATCAAGTGATTCACTTCAACACAGCTGTCGTAAATACGAACAGCTGTAATGTTACGGCGCATTCGTTGTGATTACATTACTTGCTAACACGAGCAAACATCAAGCAAGTTCAACACAGACATAGCATGGCAGCTAATATTACTTACTGGTCCAACGTCCGTCTTACAGCCTTTATTTCCTGAAGTTGTTGCTGAAACAGATGTTTAGGGACAAGTATCGGCCATTGCTCCACAAAAAAGACGAGGCTTTCTTTCTCCTCATCCTCGTCCTCGTTATCATCTGCTCATAAATTCGCTGGCTTCCACTTGTAAATGAAACCGTAAACTCTGACTTTATGGGCCTCCATGTTTACGACGTCTTTGTTTTTGTTCTTTTGTGCATGTGGGTCAGTTCAGGACCTTGAGCCGTTTGCACTGGAATTTTATACTGGCCAAATTTTAATAATGTGAAATGGGAATAATGTGAAAATCAGGTGGGATAAATAAATCCGAATTGAGCACTGGCTTGCAGTGTGAATGTAGCCCAAGTGCCGTAAAGCCTTACTCACTTCTCGTGGGAGATCGAACGACCCGCTCATCAGAGTTACTGTGAGACTATGTGACGGGGCGCAGAGTGGGACTGAGAGACACCGTTACAAGTCAGCGTAGCATTGAAATGATCTTGAAGCTGCTTTTTTAAGGTAAAACGTTGCATAACGATGCTTTAAATACATGCGGACTAATCCTCAGTATGTTGGGGTGTTCACCTGTAGAGAATTGACTGATGAAATGATATCACTCTGCCCAGCTGACTGAAGAGCAAGAGTATCCCAACAGCTGGTGCTGTCAGAGGGCCGTGCATTCAGCTTTATATATAGACAGGAGCATATGCAATCCCTCAGTTTGCATTCCTGTCCAACAGCACTGTGAGAAAATAAATGGAACAAGTTCCCTCAAAGGAGACGTACAGCACCTCTTGTGAAGTTTAAATTTAGTCTGGCATGGCATAGCATGAGAAACACAGGGAGGAAGACACAGGCAGACAGACAGGAGGGTCAGGCCTATTAAAATGTGCACAGGGGAGATTTTAGCATCAAACTGACAGTTACAGGCCAAGTTCATGGTTTATTTTGAGAATATGCATTGGTGAACTATCAAGGGATAGGCAGCCAAACTGTATTCGGATGCCGTGGCTCATTAGTGTACGTGCCATCCAATTCGGCTTTATTTCAGATTCTGTCAAATCTAAGGGGAGAGGAAGACGCACTGGTCTCCTGTTAGAATAACAAACCTTCATTCAAATTCAAGCCCCTCAAATATCACAAGCCACTTCTGGTACCATCAAGTGTTTTGGTGAGTCATCTTCAAATCTCAGTGCATTTCCATTCAAAATAATGAACCCTGGACATATGGCCAAATCTTTCAGGTGGAAGATCTTTACGTTGGCACGTGAAAAACTTATGATACTTTCTGGTGTGTCCCAAAAACTGCACCTATATGAATCACATCTGAAGGGTTCAAATCAGAAAAAAACTATTTTAATGGGGTTCAGAAAAATGCCATAAGAACGATGATAATTTTGGTACAGACACTAGAGATGAAATGTTTAGTTGATTAACTGATGAGTCAGTTGACAGAAAATGAATGGGCACACTATTTTGATTAGAAATTAAACATTTGAGTAATTTTTCAAAGACAAATACCAAACCTTCTCTGGCTCAGCATCTGAAATGTGAGGATTTGCTTTTTCATATATGACAGTAAACTGAATATGAGTGTTTTAAATTCAAAATTGTTTAAAATTGTGATGGACATTTTAAAGATCAATTAGGCTAATTGATAAAATATTCATCAGAATAATCGATAGTGAAGAGGCAGGT
The DNA here is from genome assembly GCA_943590825.1 of Bovichtus diacanthus. Classification (NCBI taxonomy): domain Eukaryota; kingdom Metazoa; phylum Chordata; class Actinopteri; order Perciformes; family Bovichtidae; genus Bovichtus; species Bovichtus diacanthus. Next base: position 153,393 of record CALSBV010012168.1, read on the forward strand.
TTCATAAAAGACAGACACAATTGTACATATATATTATCTCAGTACAGTCTGTAGGGCTGCAACTAAGGATTATTTTCCTTATTGATTAATCTCCAGAGAATTTTTTCTTTCAATCAATTAATCACTTGTCAGTCCGAAACCTAAATATATTCAGTTCAATATTATTCAAAACACAGAAAATCTCCATATTCTCTTCCATTTTTCATGAAAGATTACGCGCAATTATTTAATTATTGAATAGTCGATTAACTGTTGCAGCTCTAACTGTATGCTCTGATTCTATATATAATAATATAGTAAAATTAAATTAAGATTAGCTCTGTCCTCTCCCCCTCACACTCAAAGTGCAGTCATACATGGTCTGAATGGAAACTGACAGTACTGTCTATTGCCAACACAAACATTGCATACTTCACACAGTTCACCGTCCAGAAAACTGATGCAACGGGGCCTAACCCCGCCCAAATGCCAGATCTAATTCTTCATTGGCCAGGAGGTCAGCGTGTCTCTGTCGTGATTGGCCAGTGTCGCTGTCCGTTACAGTTGGGGAGCACATTGGTGAGTTGAGTAAAGAGGAAGCCACGTTGACACAGAAAGTAGTATTTTTTTGTTTTTTTTTGTCACGTCGTCCATTTACACCTGTCAACTCAGGAAACTCAGCTGGAGCATTAAGTGAAAGGTAGCTATGTCCGTGTTGTATGAATGTTTTATTTCTCATTCATTTTTTTTAGCTGTGAAACCTAGCTACCAGAGCCGCTAGCCGGACATTAGCTAGCTAGCATCGTACACCAGCACCAACTGGAGCTAGTGTTAGCGCTGGATACTTTAACGGCTTGTTCGCAAACATCAGACCGCTTTAAAAGACGAAACATAGATTATAATGTGATAAACATTATATTACATTATGTGGTTTTGAACAACAACGTTGTCCTGCGATTATTGTTATTTTAAACATGTATACTGTGGTATTATTTTTGTTGTATTGTTTTTTTTATTGTAGTTAGAGAGTTTGGTGTGGGGTTTTTATATCCTGTACCAGACGTTTTTCAATAAATAACTATCATTAAATACATTCAGTTGTAAATCACTAAATGAGCCCTTAGCACAGTGAAATCACCCATGGGTGCTGCCAGAGTGTCATCATCCACTGTCTGTGGACCAGCTCCAGGATTTTTCTCTAGATTGCATCATTACCAAAGACTGTCTCTGTACTTTTCAATTCGTGAAATCTGGATCCATAATTAGTCAAAAGTAAAAATGCATATTGTACATTACGTTTTTAGCGGGATTGTCCATAAATGTGGTCCATTTGAAATGCATGACAGTGAGCAAGCAGCTTTCTGTTTTGACAGGTCAAAGACACCTCATCATCTGACAGGATGAGCGTTGGATTCATTGGAGCAGGCCAGCTGGCTCACGCGCTGGTGAAAGGATTCATGGCTGCAGGTGAGACCACTCTATTTATTGTGCAATATTTGCCTGGCTTGTACTGAATCTAAATCCCCTGATGTCAAATCATACACCCATGTCAACTGATTTTGGGTTGGATAAGAAAGGAAAATGCAGTCACAGCTAAACATGCATACACTAAAAGCACACATGCATTTCTTTGTAATGCCCTTTCCTGCATTTCTTTTTTTTACGTATTCACTTTAGATAGTACTTTATCTGTTTCTTGTGCTGCTGTACCATGTGAATTTTGCCTATTGGGGATCAGTAAGATTTTTTCTTACAGTTGTCCTTTCCCATCTAATTGTACATCCTCATAGCGCACTCTCCACTTCCTGCTGTCTCCCTCCCCAGGTGTGATTGCCACAAACAGGATTACAGCCAGCTCCCCAGACTCAGACCTGCCCACTGTGTCGGGGCTGAGGGTGAGAAGATTTTTATTTGTTTTGTGTGTCTGGAAATGGAAACATTGGTGCATGTGTGGGCTTGTCAAACAGGTTGCTGTAACAACACCTGTTTGCCTCCTTGACTGTTTTTCGACACCCCCATACCTCTTAACACCCTCTCTCTGTTCACCATCACAGTTTTCCTTTCCTTCTTCTTCTTCTGCAGAAAATGGGGGTGAACCTGACTACTAGCAACAAAGAGGCTGTCAATAAGAGCGATGTGCTCTTCCTGGCTGTGAAACCCCACATCATCCCCTTTGTTCTGGATGAGATTGGGCCAGACATCGAGGACCGTCATCTCATAGTCTCCTGTGCGGCAGGTGTCACCATCAGCTCCATAGAGAAGGTCAGCCTGTGGCCCCATCTCTCTCTTGCCCTGTAATCCAGGGTTCTTAATCTGCTGTTTTCCCTTTTCCTCCCTATCTCAAATTAAGTTTAACTGAGCTGTTTTGGCATGCTTCCAAACATGTAAAAGGAAATGCTTTTACACCCTGTCTCCTCTACACATCTCTCCTTTGTATCCATTTTTGTCATTTCACAGAAGCTGCTTCAGTACCGTCCAGCTCCTAAAGTCATGAGGTGTATGACTAATACTCCAGTGGTGGTGAGAGAGGGAGCTACAGTGTACGCCACTGGGACACATGCAGAGGTAAAGTGGAGGGATTGCAAGAGTCAAATATGTTTTTATGCACTGTATCTCCAGATAAAAGTATCAAAAAGCTGCACAGAAAGTTGAACTACACATTTTGCTTTGACTAATTCTACTACATCATTACCAGCATGGTGTCCTTCTTCTTTCAGGTGGAGGACGGTAAGTTACTGGAGCAGCTGATGTCTAGTGTGGGTTTCTGCACGGAGGTGGAGGAGGACCTCATTGACGCTGTCACCGGGCTAAGTGGCAGTGGACCAGCCTACGTAAGTAACTTTAGGGCTGTGTGTTTGTTAAGGGGTCTATCAAATCAAATCAAATGTTATGTATATAGCCCGGTATTACAAAAATACAAATTTGCCTCAGGGGGCTTTGCAATCTGTACAGTATGTGACCTGTGATGCTTGCACACACAATCAGAGTAAAAGGTGGCCTTCTCTGTGTGGTCTGGTTTGAGGTAAATAATCTTTGTCTGCAATAGTCAAAACAATGCTGGCTGTTAAAATCTCCTACATGCTCACTCCGTCGTTCAGTGGCTGGTAATATTTTTACATATTTTCGTGCTTGAGATCTAGACATAGGGCAAGCAGTGGCTTAAATGCGTGCCAGGGTTTTTTTTCGTATCCCAATACATTTTTTTCTTTTTTTTTTAAACAATGATTGCCTGCTAGAGAAAATAAATGAGGTAGCCTAGCTGAGGTAATGCTTTGTATTGCCATGCTTGTTTTTCCAAATCTATATCATTCCTGCTTTATAAAACGGTCACGTCAAATGCCTACTTAGCAGGCAAAGGTGTGTAGTGGTTGAGGAAATTAAGAATAATTGTGTCTGTGGGTTTTATCTCCTGTCTGCATAGAGCTTGAGCTTTAAAAAGTTTTTTAGGCTTGAAAGTGTCTGAGCACATTTTGACCCTAACTGTGAGAATGAAGTCGAATAAAGTGGATTTCAGTGTTAAAGAGCCAACTTTAACAACAATTGTTCTACAGCATACTCTGCAGACAGGAGGCTAAATAATATGGAAGAAGTAAAGAAAGCTGGACAAACCACTGATGTGATGACTCAAATTCTCGATAAATCAGACTGTAGCTTTATATGATGTCTGTACAAAGAAGTGATGGACTTCCTGCCTAAAGAGAAAAAACTGTGCGTGTCTATTTGTGTTCTAACAGGCGTTCACCGCCCTGGATGCTCTTGCAGACGGAGGAGTGAAGATGGGTCTGCCAAGAAGACTGGCTGTCAGACTTGGAGCTCAGGCGCTATTGGTCAGTTGTGTTTTAGCTTTGCGTCTCTTTTGCTGCACCTGTTCTCAATGTTAAGTCTCCATGATCTACTGGTCATCTGCATATTTGGAGACAGAAAAAAACACAGTAGGATTGAGTTTCTGTTTTTAATGCAGCAAACATTTCTACGGCCTTATAACTGCTGACTTAGTTCACTAAAAATGACAAAACTTTGGAAATACGAAACCATGTTTGGTATTCTGACTTGCAAAAAAAAATTTAAAGATTAATTTTCAACATTTTGCTTTTTTTCTGCAGGTGATTGGTAAAAACAAACTTTTAATTGCTGCTCTTTCAACCTAATTAATAAACAGATATTGTTTAAATGTGTTAATGCCAACCCTGTTTTGAACACAATTTGTCAAAATAGATTACTGGAAACGATTCACTTTAAACCGTTTTTGTAATCGTGGCAGCGGCTTCAGACTGTTCAGCTCCTTTCTGCATTTTTTTTTTTTTTTGAGAAATGTTCTGTGTTTTGCCTTTTTCTTTGTCTTTTCAGATGTTGTTATTTGTTGTTGACAGTAAATACTATTGGTCTGAGTGTCTCCTCTTGTTTGCACATTTGTCTGCAGGAAACGCTCACCAAGACACTCTAGTTGCATAGTCATGCTCGCCGATTGTAAGCCAACAAGCTGCCTGGAAAATCTTTCACAAAAAAATTCTTTGACTGTCTGTATGTCAGATTAGATTTACTTTCTTGGATGAACTTTATTTGTAATTGATTCTACATTACAATGCGATATTTGCGCAACTCGCATTATAATGATGACAAAAGCATGTCCTTTGCTGAGGCTGCACCGTGTATCAGCACTCCATGGCTCTGTAGAAGTAAACTACACATGTGTTTGTCCTGTTCCTGTTTCTCTTCAGGGAGCAGCTAAGATGCTGCTGGACTCGGAGCAGCACCCCGGCCAGCTGAAGGACAACGTGTGCTCACCAGGGGGCGCCACCATCCACGCCCTGCACGTCATGGAGAGCGGCGGCTTCCGCAGCCTCCTGATCAATGCAGTGGAGGCTTCATGCATTAGGACACGGTGAGAAATTCGCACCTGCAAAAACAAATCCCACATCTACACCATCGGCGAGACCAGGTTTCATTTCTTTTTCTCACTGTTTGCTGTTCTTGGGCCCCAAGATTCCCCAAAGTTTTCAGTTGTCAAGGTGTTGGATTATTTACATTTAGGATTTAGACCAATCAGCCTTGTGCATTAGACTTAATCGCCTGGCTGTTAAGGGGTTGTTTGTAGCTCATGGAAAAGCGCAGAGCAGATTAAACCTTGTTATACTTTTTATTTTTTTTTATTTTAACAATTGTAAGGGTTGAATAGCCACATAATACATTTTAAATGTATTAATTCAGCTAATATGTTATCGAGTTCAAGCAACAGTCTGTAAAGCATATGTACTAATTTAGATAATCCATAATATGTTCATTTTTCTACAGGAGAGATTCAATGTATTTTCTGTTGTTCGGTGAGAAAATTGTGTGTGTCGGCAATTGGCCAAAATAAGTTGGAAAATATCAGCATATCGGATATCGACAAATTCAATGTCGTGCATCCCTGAAACGATTCTTTATGACAAAAACAAATCTGAATATTTCTGGCATGCATACTTTCTTGATCCTGTCAATATGGCAACTGATCCTCACTGCAATGTTGAGATACTCTGATCTCATAGCATAGAACTTAAAAGGCTGTTGCTGTCTTCATTGTAGCACTGACGGACACACACACACTTACCTACATTTGTACTGTATATCTAAACACTAGACTTGCCCTTCCACTCACAGAGAGCTGCAGTATCTGGCAGACCAGGAGCGCATCTCCCCAGCAGCCATTAAGAAAACTACACTGGACAAGGTGCTCCAGCAGCCCGGAGTCGCAGTCAGCGGAGTGGCTAATGGGAACGGCAGATCGGGGCTCAGCCTGTTCAACAATCGCGGCCCCAATGTCAAGAAGAACAACTGAGTACACAGAGGCAGGCGCGCACACACAAACATATCACAGGTTTATACAAATAATTGCAACTGAAGCAGCTGGACTGGTCATAAATCGCATCCAAATCACTTTACAAAAATGCCAAATTATTTATTCGTACTTGAGTTACATACGGACAGTGGACCTGCTACACTACACACAAGCACAGGTGCATTCTGGGTGCGTTGCCCGCAGTTATAGCCTTATGTTGCGATGCAGGGGTACTGTCAACACATGCGCATTCAGATACACACTGAAGAGCAAAAGTGCATTTACAATCTGTTGTCTGTCTGTGTTAAACGGTAATGACCCAGTGGGCCATCATGGGATCCTGGTACACACCAGGCAGCAGATGCCTGCTGGGATACAAGCAAGATCTAAATGTCGGTCTTTAATGTCATTGTTTTAAAACAAAAATGAAGCCACAGTGTAAATCATCCTGAACCCTTTTTTAAATTTATTTTTATTTTTAAGGGCTAATAATTATATTTTGTTTGGCCAACAGTGTTATACTGTTAACGAAGACTGAATATGGATTGAAGAAAAAAACGTATTAACTTTATTTTTGGTTGTTTTGGTTGTCGTTTACAAACATTGCGGTCTTCATGTATAAAACATCTTACCAGCTGTGTTACAATGGGGTTTCTAGGACATTAGGAACATTGTGCCTTTTGACCCTGGGACCCACAAAATATTTCTTTCTTGCATATAAAGGTCATTTCAAGCTTTAAAGTATGTTGGATGTCAGCATCTTCCTCAAATCCATTTGTTAATTTCCTGTTTGTTAAGGACATTGTGGGTCTTGAACCCCAAATCTTGAACCTCCTGATGTTTTATAATTTAAAGGCACTTTTTACATGTTCTCTCATAAAGAAATGTGATGTTGGCACCTGAAAAGTCCTTCAAGAAATGAATCTACACAAAGAATCAACATTATATGAAGAAGTATTCATACAGATTCAGTCCGTCCCAATTGTGTATTTTGTATTGTTCCTTATGCCCATCATATTACATGTTATGTAATGTTTTGTTTGGTATATCAACCACTGAGTTGCTGTGTTAGTCAAAAACTCAATATTAAAAACACAGAATCAAAGACTTTTGTTCCTAAGATAGTTTGTCCCTGAATTAAATGAGTCTTTTGATTTGATTTCCTCAGTTGATTTGTGTCTTATTATTATTATCTCTTTATTACTAGCTCCTTTTGTTTTCCTAGCTTTGTAATAAGTTTGTTTGTTTTAGTTATAGTTTGAGGTTTCCCTGACACTATGAGCCGAGGGCTGTGTTATTGAGTAATTAAGATGCACCCTGGCCTGCAGATGGCGCCCTATGATTAAATGACCCAATTGTTTGTGTCTAATGAGATCGAATGACCTTCTTTACATAGGAGAAGGTTTAGAGTGACTTAAAATGGACCCTGGACTAACATTTAATATAACTGCACCACCTTGCTTATTGGTAAATTGCATTAGCTGTAGTGCTTCGGTTACACGTTTCACTTGTCATCCAAACATCTCCAACATGCTTATTTTGTCTCCTCTGCTTTGTCACTCTCAAATTCCTCTTCTCCCAAAATCTGCATGTATATGCCTTAAATAATAAAGAGGTATTTATTGTATTTCTCTGCACATCTACCCGTCTCCTCTTCTCTTCTATTGGTGTTCACATAATTATTATTTAACAAATTCAAAACCCCAGGGGGCTGTTGGCGATGGAAGATGTACCTTTACTTAGGTAAAAGTATGTAAACAATATTCCATTAAAAAGTCTTGTTTTTAATATATCCTACTTAAGTAAAAGTACATAAGTATTATGTAGTGTTATCACAAGAGTATCAAAAGTAAAAGTACTCTTTCTATTCTAGAGTAATATGTCCCCTGTGACTAATATATTATGATAAATGACATTATTGGATTGTTAGGAAAAGGGGAACCAGAGAGTGTGTGCCAATTACAGGGGTATCACACTGCTCAGCCTCCCGGGTAAAGTCTACTCCAAGGTGCTGGAAAGGAGGGTTTGGCCGATAGTCGAACCTCAGATTGAAGAGGAACAATGCGGATTCCGTTCTGGCCGTGGAACAACGGACCAGCTCTTCACTCTCACAAGGATCCTGGAGGGGGCCTGGGAGTATGCCCATCCGGTTTACATGTGTTTTGTGGACCTGGAGAAAGCGTATGACCGGGTCCCCCGGGAGATACTGTGGGAGGTGCTGCGGGAGTATGGGGTGAGGGGGGCGCTTTTGAGGGCCATCCAATCCCTGTACGCCCAAAGCAAGAGTTGTGTCCGGGTTCTCGGCAGTAAGTCGGACTCGTTCCCGGTGGGTGTTGGCCTCCGCCAGGGCTGCGCTTTGTCACCAATCCTGTTTGTGGTATTCATGGACAGGATATCGAGGCGTAGTCGGGGGGAGGAGGGGTTGCAGTTTGGTGGGCTTGGGATCTCATCGCTGCTCTTTGCAGACGATGTGGTCCTGATGGCATCATCAGCCTGTGACCTTCAGCACTCACTGGATCGGTTCGCAGCCGAGTGTGAAGCGGTTGGAATGAGGATCAGCACCTCAAAATCTGAGGCCATGGTTCTCAGCAGGAAACCGGTGGATTGTCCACTCCGGGTAGGGAATGAGTCCTTACCCCAAGTGAAGGAGTTCAAGTAGCTAGGGGTCTTGTTCATGAGTGAGGGGAAAATGGAGCGGGAGATGGGCCGGAGAATCGGAGCAGCGGGCGCGGTATTGCACTCGCTTTACCGCACCCTTGTGACGAAAAGAGAGCTGAGCCAGAAGGCAAAGCTCTCGATCTACCGGTCTATCTTCGTTCCTACTCTCACCTATGGTCATGAAGGTTGGGTCATGACCGAAAGGACGGGATTGCGGGTACAAGCGGCCGAAATGGGTTTTCTCAGAAGGGTGGCTGGCTTCTCCCTTAGAGATAGGGTGAGGAGTTCAGTCATCCGAGAGAAGCTCAGAGTAGAACCGCTGCTCCTTTGCGTAGAAAGGAGCCAGTTGAGGTGGTTCGGGCATCTGGTAAGGATGCCCCATGGGCGCCTCCCTAGGGAGGTGTTCCAGGCACAGCCAGCTGGGAGGAGACCACGGGGAAGACCCAGGACGAGGTGGAGAGATTATATCTCCACACTGGCCTGGGAACGCCTCGGGGTCCCCCAGTCAGAGTTGGTCAACGTGGCTCAGGAAAAGGAAGTTTGGGGCCCCCTGCTGGAGCTGTTGCCCCCGCGACCCGACCCCGGATAAGCGGTTGAAGATGGATGGATGGATGGATGTCACAGTAAAGAAAGCACAGGTTTAAATAATTAAATGAATGATGGCCTAATTCCATGCAGCCACTCCCAGTGCTCTATGTGTGTGCATGGCTCATTTACTGGGACATTTAAATGGAATTACCATCATTAATTATATTAATTACACCTGTGCCTTTCCTGCTGTAATAAGTCAATGTGTGCTGTGAAAAATGTCCAGGCCTACACCCACAGGGCACAAGGAAAGATGAAAGTGATGTGAATCATATGCTATGGCTTTCACAACCCAGCTGAAGATGGGAAATATTGGAGCAAATTGTTAAGACAGCGTTCTCCACCACACATGTCTGACATATTTCCTTGGCATAATGGTGTACGCAACGTGTGTACCTACATGAAAACACATCGTGGAAGCCAGAGCAAGCCACCTTTGTACAGGAATCACTTGTTATGTTTACTTTTTATTGCAAACATGTAAATGTACAATATCCAATTTTTAAAATGTATTGAAAATGTCCAACTCCATGAGGTCAATCAATGTCTTTCTTTAATTACTTTGTTAATTATTCTTGTCCTGACCTTTAGTATAGCCTAATCAAAAACATAATAACGAAACACAACCACCTAGTAGATTCTCAATCTGGCCTACTTTACACCCTAATAAGAGATAGATCCTGACTACACTGGCAACACATACAATCTGCTCCACATAAAGACGACTTCATATACAGTATATAGGCTACCATATGCAGCTTGACGGATGACCCGCGCCGACATATAGAGAATCAAGGCCCTTTTCTCTCAGCAAGAATCAAATTGGATCAAAGCTGGAATCAGACGGGTCAGACAACACAACACGTGGTGCCAGCAGATGGAGAGGTGTGAGGCCCGAGCTTCACAGGGTATACAACTCACTGACTGACCACTTCAGCAACATTTGAGAGTCAGAGTCCACCTGGGAAAGAGAGAGAGCGAGAGGGAGGTGAACACAGTTCTCAGTTCTGAGGGGAAATTGCCACCGTCTGAATCAACAAACAAACAATCAGTTTCCTTCCTCACTCAGTAGGCCAGAAACTTCAAAACTGCCTGGATGGAGTGCAAAAACACATGAAAGCATCTGTGTCTTTACACAACATTTTTACAAAAAAAAAAGCATTTAATCACTTGATGATTAATGAAAGGCAAACATGACTTGTTAAAAACAGGATTTCCTCTCTTGTAAACCCAAAACATCAACAACAGAAAACAAACATTTAATGGCAGTATGTTACTGAAGAGCAGACTTGAGATGGATCCTGGGTCTGCTGAACTGAACTGGTCTGAACAGTTTCACTAGAAGTGAATAAAAGTAGAGCATAATACGACTTTAAATAAAAATAATAAGAAAAAAAGAGCTTTTTAATGAGGATAAGGCAAACAAACTTGGAAGCTGTAAATATTTTTTTACCAAACAGCTACTTGTGGGAACCTTTGCACCATGAAGGGGCTTCAAACACCGAGTTGAAACCAGATAAGCCTTTCCTATAATTAACCGTGAAGATGAGTAAGTAGTTAATGGTAACCTGAGGTTAGGGACAACTTTCAGAATTCAGTTTTCCTTGGAGCGAAAGCTCTACGTTTCACGGCATTCACAGCCAGCAAGTTACCTCTGAAGCCGATGGGCTCAAATACACATTCAACACACATTCAAAACGACGCTTTTATCAATACCTTAAATAAGTAACAAGGAAAATGCGGGTTTCACAGACCACGCGTATCACTGTGTGACCCTCCGCAGCCCGTCTCACTGAGATTCTCCCTCGCACACCATATTCAATCACTTCAAAGGCAGCGCGGTGATACGATGACACAACATCAAAGAGACCGACTGAGGGGGCGTGACAGGCAGCCGCGCGCTCTTGGTGTGAGACCGACGCCCCGCGAGGAGCATCAGCCAACGATAATAACGATTGGCCCGCGGGAGTGAGAAGCACGGGGCAGGGAGCAGAAAGGAGGGGGCGAGACTTCAAATAAAATTCCACTTCGTCCGCAGCTCCCGAGGACCTGAACCAGGAGTCAGTCAGTGAAACTGGGCTGAATTCATTGACTTCCACCTGCGTAATGACTTTTTCTTCTCTTAGGTTTAAAATGATGTAGGGACTGCACGTGCGTTTGAAGTGAAACCAGCTCTCCATCTCTCAAGACACCATGGAGAAGCACAGCCTGCGTTCACTCTGCACACCTTTCACGGGCGACAACTTCCAAGAGGTCTTCGTGAGATTTCAAAGAACTTGTCACTTTTCTAACGACTCTTAGGATGTGCTGAGGTTTTTTTTTTTGAAGTACCTTGCACACATTTGAGAGGTGTTTTCCAGTAACACTTAGACATGCAGATCCGAGGTGTGTCCGCGGTGCGCTCCTGCCTGCTGCTGCTCTTCATCCATGTGAGCGCACCGGCGGAGGCGAGGAGAGTACACGGCGGCCGGGCGCAAAGTCGGCGGGTGCAGCAGCAGCAGCAGCAGCAGCCTCCGGCGCACAGCGAGCGGGTGGAAGGTGCAGAGAGCTTCCCGTTAGACTTTACAGCCGTGGAGAGCAACATGGACAACTTCATGGTGCAGATAAAGAACTTAGCGCAGTCACTGTACTCGTGCTCTGCGCAGAAGCTGGACCAAGACATGAAGTTGCACTTTTTGAAGAATGTTTCTGTGACTTGCAATGACGGGTCAGCGGCAGGGTAAGTGAGTGTCAATAACTCAGAACATGGCACTTTAAAGACCTGTCGTTTGTATGCAAAGAATGTTTTTGTTTAAGCCATGAAGGCGCAGAGTTGCAAATTGGATGTTCACCAAACATCCAATTTGGGTTACTTTGGCGGTTTAGTTCCCCTGCCCTTCAGTCCCTTGTCACTCCGGATGTGACCAAAATGGATCAAAGAACCAGATTAGAGAGAGAGAGAGAGACAGAGAGAGACAAATAGAGAGAAAGAGACAGACAGAGATAGAGACAGACAGAGAGAGAAAGA
>CALSBV010012168.1:167952-193498 GCA_943590825.1 Bovichtus diacanthus
CACACACGCACACACACACGCGCGCGCACACACACACACACACACACACACACGCACAATTATGCATCAAGGTTTGTACATTTTTAAAGTAGCCTTTAAACTTCAGGTAGAGTTGAACCTCTCTTACCTTTTACTGACATGTTTTCACTGTAAGATGAGGACTTCTGTCCACAAAGTGAAGTAAATGTTGCGTCTTACCTTCTTTATTTCACAGGAACAGGAATCATGTCTCCTCAGCCAGAGGAAAACCCTCACTGGTGGAACGCCAACATGGTGTAAGAACTCGTGTTTTTCCTTTTCTTTATAATAGGCGTTTGTGTCAACATGTGATTTTCATAAGACTAGTTCCATGTTGCAAAATTCTGGCCTGTATTGCGTTACATTTATGTGTTCACCTCCCAATACAAGCTTCAACATGCAAAAGATAAGATAATGTTCATGAAATAAGATGCTTTGATCACTACTGTTACTTGCTCTCAATCACATGGATAATTTAGCACCGAAGGGGACTATTCTTCATAGAATTAAGGCTTTTTATACTAAGGCTCGACTTCTCATTTAGGTACTTAAGTTATTTATGTCACACAAGACTTCATCTTTAATGGTTTATATTTCTTGTATTTCTACTTCCAGTTGCTACCTCTGCTGTTATTGTTTTTGCCATTCATCATTCTTTTATACATAATAACAAAAGATCATTCGGGTCCTGTTCTGTTCCAGCAGCTACTTGTCCTTCTTAGATAATAAAGTACGACAGCTCTCACACTTTCTTTGTGTTCAGTTTACCGTCACGTAGCCAGTTTGGCCTTTATTTGTACAACTGTTGTATCCGTCAGCTATCAGTGAACGGGCTCAAATAAATGCTGCTCGGATTTTTTTTTAAATGAGTCCAAATATTAAGTATCTCTCTCTCTCTTTCTCTCCGTCTCTCTCTGTCTCTCTCTCTCTCTCTCACTGTGTCTGTCTCTCTCTCTGTCTCTCTCTCTCTCTCTGTCTCTCTCTCTCTCTCTCTCTCACTGTGTCTGTCTCTCTCTCTGTCTGTCTCTCTGTCTCTCTCCATCTCTCCGTCTCTGTCTCTCTCTCTCTCTCTGTCTCCTGCAGCTTCATCCCGTACTGCTCCAGTGATGTGTGGAGTGGAGCCTCACTGAAGACAGATCACAGTGAGACAATAAATCAGTTGACTCACACAGATCTTAAGAACTGGGAGCTCATTTTTTTCATTCAGTTTTCTGTGCTTTTGTTGTGGGGATTTTTTTTTTAGCTCTTATATCAGCTTTACAGTATTGAACTTCCTCCGTAACTTTTCTTATTGAAAACCCTCATTATATTGTGTTTGTGCTGGACACTCGGCAGGTTTATGACTAACACACAAGGTGTGCCAGTCTCTGAGTTACAGCACCAAACGTATCCATTAAATGTCCTAATTTTATCCGTGAAATCAAGATCAGCTATTAATTTAAAAGTAGTACTTTGAGAGTTCCTCATTGTCAAGTTGAGTGTCATTTAATGTAATCAGTCAGGTGCTATTTGGACTTTGGATAAATGTATTATTATGGGCTTTTTGCATCGTTAACCCTGTAAACTGAGCACATAAAGAACCTTAATAGACACCTAAAAAACCTGGAACTGTACCTGATATTTGTTTAAATATACCCTTTTTAGTATTAAACCTGTAAAGTGTAAACTACCTTTCTGTTACCCAAAGTGTTAAGCAGAAGTGTGTCACGTGGCTCTAGGTTAATAAATTAAAAACGTTTGTGTTCTCAGGTGATTATGCGTTCATGGGCTCTCTGATCATTAAGGAGGTGGTGAACGAGCTGCTGACCAAAGGACTGGACAACGCCAAGGTTCTGCTTCTGGCAGGAAGCAGGTTAGTTCACCACATAATGTGTGTGTGTGTTTCACCAAAGATAATTGCTCAGTCTCACCCTCCGATCCCTCTCCTCCCGTCACCAGTGCGGGCGGGACAGGCGTCCTGCTGAACGTGGACCACGTTGCAGAGCAGCTGGAGTCGCAGGGCCACCGAGGAGTGCAGGTCAGGGGCCTGGCTGACTCCGGATGGTTCCTGGACAACAAACAGTACAAATTCACAGACTGCCTGAACACCATCAGCTGTGCCCCCACTGAGGCCATACAGAGAGGCATCAGGTAGGACAGGTGGATCGCAGAAAGATGTTCAAGGACAGCTGGATGGATTGATGGGGCGTTAAGAAATGAAAGGAATACTTCACCCACAAAACGACAATTTGTTTGTCAGTTACTCACCCTGTGTTACCTTGAAAACGTTGTTTTCTTCACAATGCCAAAAAAAAAGACAGGTCTTGATGAATTGAAGTAAATGGGGGGCGCGTTTAACAGCAGCAAAACTATACCAAGACATCCGTTTACAAACTCTCACACAACTCACAACTCGTATAATCCAAGTCCAGTTGTGTGCTCACTGCTTCCAAAACACATACAATTGTCAATTGTCACATTACTATTTAATACACGTCAGATTCGTATGGAAGAATAGAGCACCTGCGCAAGCGAGAGACTGTTTATGCAGCCTGTTTATACAAATGATCTTTTTCTGGGGTGAAGGCTCATAAGTAGTACAGATTTTGTAAATTGGTGACACTTTGCAGGTACTGGGACAGTCTGGTGCCAGAGAGCTGCAGACAGGCTCATGTGGGGGAGGAGTGGAAATGTTTCTTTGGATATAAAGTCTTCCCCACGTTAAAAAGTGAGTGACTAAACATCCTCAGATTCTCCATAAGGCTGAGGTCGACCATAAAGACAAGAGGCCGGTGTGTCACTTAAAGTCTGACATGCGTCCTCTCTCTTGTCCAGGCCCGGTGTTCGTGGTGCAGTGGCTGTTTGACGAGGCCCAGCTGACGGTCGACAACATCCACCTGACCGGGCAGCCCGTCCACGAGGGCCAGTGGAGGTACATACAGAACCTGGGACAGGAGCTGAGGAGAACGCTACATGACGTACCGTAAGACGGACACACACACACACACACACAAGATACTGTAAAGTAAAAAAGACTGTTTTGTTGACTGTGTGATTCTGTGTTTTGAATGGCAGGGCGATGTTTGCTCCGGCTTGTCTGTCACACGAACTCATCACTAGAACGTAAGTAAATAAGTAAATGAAACGTTGTCATAGAAGAACCTGGGATCTTAAAGGGTCTCTCTCCGTTAACAAATGATTCAAACACTGCTGGTTCTCCACTTCCCTTCATTAACAGTTAGATACTTCAACCTTGATCTTACACTTACACAGTTAACTTTAACTATTCAAACAAAACTGAAAAAACCTTGCTGAAAAGATATGAGCCAATCACAGATCTTTCTGTATCGGTGTATATGCCAGCAGAAAAATAACTTGAAATGTTTTGAGATATTTAAGAAACCTTGTCACTGTTACACAGTTTGTCCACCAGAGAGCACTAACAAACTTATTTTTCAATTGTAAAATGTCCCACTCGAAACATACACTGGTAAATCTTCCTCAAAACAAATTTAAGGGATCCATATCAAACCTGTTTATGTATATTGTGTGTTTATGTAAATAAATTACAACCCAGAGAAATTGAGAGAATAGATTTGACACTTTTACAATGTATAATTCTTCACTTTGTGTCTCCCTGTCCCTGCAGCTACTGGATGGACATTCAGGTGAAAGGCACCTCCCTGCCCAGAGCCCTGCACTGCTGGGACCGCAGCCTCCAATTGAACAACCACGTCAACGTCACCAACCACGTCAACGTCACCAACCACAAGACCCCGCCCGCGAGGGGCTGCCCTCTCCATTTGATTGACAGCTGCCCGTGGCCTCACTGTAATCCCTCCTGCCCGACTATTCGCGACCAGCTGACGGGACAGGAGATGAGCGTGATCCAGTTCCTGAAGCACATGGGCTTCGACGTGCAGAAGATGGCCCAGCAGCAGGGGATGGACCCCAGGAAGCTACTGGGCATGCTCAACAACGGGAGCTGAGTGCAGAGACAAGAAGGTGCTGAACATCAGAGGAAGACAACAGGAACACGAGAACAAAACTCTAATGAGAAAGCTGTCAATACTTCCAAACATTGTCTTCCATCAACAACTAACAAGACTCAACTTTTGAAAAACTGACCGACTCAGAAACCCACAAGTGCCTGATGAAGATGAGCTGTTTGAACACAACATATGGGATCACATATAGACAGATATATACGGTAGACATGCTATTATTGTGAGGTGTACACAGACACAATGAAAGGTGGGTACAGTGTGCCTGCGTGTGTATGTACATTAAATATGTATGTGCAGTCGAGACTGTCATGGCGGTAGGCTAAAATAGTTTTGATAGGAAAGATTGAAAACACCTGCCGGGTTGTTTTGTGGGGATTTGGTTCCCTTTTCTGTCAACTCTAACCATCACATTGAGATCCGTCTATGGTGCTGCTGAACTTTCTACCCTCCACCAAATATGCTGCTTTTTCTAATTTTGGAAAATTAATAAATAAAAAAGGTACAGATATTAAGGTTATTACTTTGTTCTTCAGGGTACTTAAAAGTGGAAAAAAATATTTTTATATTTTTCTACTGAAAATATCTTTTTTTATGTCTTATAGTCAAATACCTTTAGCTACTGTAACAGTGTCTCCATACATTTGACTATACTGTTAACTATAAGTACTATAAATGCTAGTAATACACATTATATCCATATTATTTTTAAGACTGTCAAGTTTGTAAAAAAAATGTTTTTCTTGTGCTGTAGTAGTGCTGCCCACCTTATATAATAAGCACTAATGAATACAAATGCATGCGGATATGATAAAACATAATTTAATAACTACAGTATGACAATACAGTGGCAGTTATCGTCTTAAAAAGGAGCAATTTACAAAAATAAAATGGAAAAACTTTTCCGGTATAATCATACTCACACCCGAAACATCCAAAGTTAACCTACTGTACAACATACATACTGATCGTTAAAAATAAAAATAAAAAGCATTAAAAAAAATGTTGTAGAGTACATACAGTTTTGTTGCACCAGAATAATAATAAAACATATTTGTTCACAGTTGATATGAAAGTGCTTTTACAAGAGATGGCTGAAATCCATGTAAACTGATTAACGTCAGCTTCAGGGTTGTACTGTCCGTCTGTAACATTTAACTTCCTAAAAGTTTGAGTTCAGGCCTTTCATTTACAAACGGCACTGTATAAAGCCGACAGCTCTGTTTCACCTGATATTTGCACTTGGTTTGTTTTGCCTCACTACAAACGAGCCAATAAAGTCCTGCCCAAATTTTAAATGCATAATACATTTGAATTTGGCAATATATACAGTGGTCCTTCCCTATTATTATTCCAGTTGTATCCATGCTGGTTCAGGATTTCTCCAGACCTCAGTGCTCAGAATTGAGGAGGCTCATCTACTGGGAGGTTGGGATCTCAACAGTTGGAGTTCTAGAGGAAATTAAAAAAAAATGAGGACAATTAGGAGGTCAGAGGAGGCCACGACATAGAGACAAAAACAGCTGTTGAAAAGCAGCACAGACTGACCTGACTGGCGAGTCTTCGAGCGGGGGTTCGCTTTTGCTCGTGGATCGTCTGGAGGCGAGTGATGAGAAACTTCTTGTCCTCTCCCTCCTGAGCAGAGAGGTGAAAAGCAAGCAATATCAGGAAAACATTTTGGTTTATAAATACAGAGAGAGAAACAGCAGGCATGTAGGTGATGTCTTACATTTTCTATCTGCTCCTGTAGTAAGCTGATGATCTTCCTTTGACCGTCCACCACCTGACTGTGGAAGTAGATGACAATCCTGACGGAAAGAAACGACGGAGTGCATCAGATCAATACAACCAGAACTTTACTAGACAACACTGATTTCAATAATAATAATGCAGCGTGATAGTGTACTGCTGCTTGCTTTGTGTGTGAGTGTGTGTACATGTGTACTCACAGGAAGATTCCTGCTCCAACAAAGAGGAACAGAGGCTTTTCCACCAGGTAGGAGTAAGCCCTGGCCAGCACGGACAGGTTGGGATTATCCTTCTCCAGTTCTTCCACCCACCGCTTCCCTGCCTGGAACATCGTTTTGAGGTCGCGGAAAGGGCCGCACGACGAGGAGGGCGTGATGCTGAGGATAGAATACAGATGTTGAGACTGCATGCGTCACACGGGACTCTTCATTTATTTGACCTCTCTCACGTGAATTTTACCATGGCCATGATGTCCAATGAAATCTAGTCACAGGACAGCTCAGACGTGGCTCTCGTCAACAGTTTAAACTCTGATTTTAATAAAGTACATTAAACTACAGGTATAGCGCTGTTACCACTTAAAAGGGACAGTTCACCCCAAAATGAAAAATACATATTTTTCCTCTTAGTGCTATTTATCAATCTAGATCGTTTTGGTGCGAGTCTTGTAGATATCGGCTGTAGAAGAAAGGAAGGAAGCGTAAATCCACTCATGGACGAGAGGCTCGAGATGTAAACATTAATGGCGTCCTCCTCGGCTGAGCTGTAATGTTAGCTAGCTCCGTGGTGCTAGTTGAGTTAGCATGAGCCTCTCCTCTATGTAAAGTGGCCATGGTATAAATGTAGTTATACACTCCTATACGGTGTCCCAATACACAAAACAGAGCCTTCTGCCTCATCCATTGTTTTCACATAGCTGGAAACCTTGTGTAGCGTATCGCATTTGGTACCTTGTTAGTGGGATAGCAGTGTGTGTCCGTACATTGTGTGTTTATTAGTATTAAAAAAGGTGCCATGTAAGGTAACTTGTTTTCCAAACTTCAATAAGAAAATGATTATTTTTTATTGAGATGGTTTAGCAGCACGCAAAGATGTTTTTGTGTGTGTACCTCCACATGGTGTATGTGACACACACGGAGGCACCGAGGAAGGAGGGGAAGCAGAGGAGAGTGATGAAGACGGTTGTCATCTGGCTGACTCTGTACGGTTTCCTGGGGGCCTGACAGTTCATCATCACGCTGCTCTGTGGGGAGAGAAAACACAGGCCGGGGTCAAAGGTCACCGCCTCCATCATCAGAAATCTGACAAAATTAGGAGCTGAGCTTCAGATTTTTTTTTTTTGTCAAACTACTGTTGTCAAAGTCACAGATGAACTTTCATGCTCGAGACAGAAAGTCAAATGAAAAAATAAGAACTTTTGTATAAAATATCTTATACTACTCGACATATTACACTGTGTATACGACATGTGATGACACTCAAACAATTCCAGACAGTCTGCAAGGATGCGAACAGATCCAGGGTCATAACGTGACTAAAATAGGCTGGAAGTTCACCACTACAGAAGATAACTTTCACCATGACATTACAAAAGAACTGTGGAAATGAATTGACTTATTATTATAAAAGTAACGGTCCGAACATTTAAAAATAAAAAATAAATTCAGTCTAAGCTTTTATTTAAAAAAATTTCAAATTTAAATGTTTCAATTTACGGTAGATACCTTTTTAATGTAGAAGAGCAGCAATAGTTTGAGAATCTGCACTGCAGGCAGGAGAGGAGTGAAGAGAACACCCAACCTGAAAAACACAAAGTTCATTGTCCATCCACAGAAACTATTTGACTTTACTGAACATAACTGTGTGTACATCTTAACAGTGAGTCAGGTACCAGGCCAACGTCTGTCCGTAGATGAGTTCAAGGACGTTCCTGGCGATATCAAACACTGGTTTCCTCCTCCTCTTCAGCACCTTCTCAGAGAACAACCTGCAGACAAAAGGAGGACGTGAGTTTACCGGCTCACGTGTTTCAAGTGAGAATGAATTTTAAAACTTAATGCAAAAAAATAAATAAATAAAAGCAAATATAACCTCCAAAGAAACTCTCCAAACAAGGTGTCCAGTAGGGTGAAGATGAAGTCCATAAGCAGGAAACGATAAAGCTCCTGGCCAACAAAACTCTCCCAGCACTGGAGACACAGAGTTAGCCATTAAACAAATATCACTCTGAGCAAGATAAACTAAAATAATCAAGATTATTAATATTCCTCAACACAGCTGTGACAGAAAAACGTGTCTGCTCTCGTGTGAAAGTGAAAATGTTGTCCCATCATCATCATTATGTTACCTTCAGTTCAATAATTTTGGGGTCAGCAGCCACCCGACCCAGCCAGTGGTAGCACAGGACTCCAAGCACGCTTACTTTTAACATCAAGTTTCTAGAAACGCAGACAGCAAACTACACGTTACCAACCAAAATCCACCAGTTCTGCACTCTCTTCAACTCCGACATGTGTGAACTTGCAACTTCTGCCCAGACCTGCTGATGGAGACATATGTGCGTACAGAAGGTGACTCGTAGTCCTCCATCCAGGCTGCGAGGTTGAACAGGCCGGGCAGCAGCAGGTTGATGAGCGACACCAGCACGGGGAGAGCCAGCAGGCTGGCCTCACTCAACACGGGGTTCTTGATGGGAATGCTACTGCGAAGAACTTGCTGGGTGTTCTGTTGGAGAGAAAACGGGGAGCTAGATGATGTGCTCTTTAATGTTACCGCTCTTCCAGCTCTCAGAAATTACTCCCTTAACTGTATTTCTTTATCCACAATGATTTTTGTTATTCTATTCTTTTACCAACAACTAGCAGCACTGCTGTGAGCCAGCATGCATCTTTTTTTGATACTAACATTGGAGTCACCAGCAACCCTGTTGTGCAAGGTCCAACTGAGAGCGCCATCTAGTGGGCTCCACCACATGGTTAGATTCAATTGACATTTCTTTTTTTGGTAATATACAAAGATAGTTATTTTTCTATCTAAAGTGGTGTGAGAGACAAAAGCTCCAAAGCATGTGGTGGGTGAATCTGACCCTGAATACATTACATTTGGATTCTTAATAACAGGCAGTGATTGCTGAGGGTAACCAGAATATTTATTTTGGTCATTATAGCTGACAGTGGCATAACACATATGTACATGCATACACTGCAGTTCATTTCTTCTATTTTTGTCATGTTATATTTTTTTCCCATTTATTTGAGAAGGTGTTTGGCGCTTGGAATTTCTTTTAACAATCAGAAGTGGGCCTTAAGTTGCAAAAGGTTAAAGAACCCCAGAAAAAAAGCCACCATGCAGCTGATATCCGTTTGATATACAGAAGCATTATTCATTTGCTACGACCACAGTTTGACAGGACTTGTGGCGGCCTACAGGAACATACTGTACTGTGTTGAATGTCTACTTTGAGAAGCATACAGACCAAAGACTGCGCAACAAAAGAAAACAAATACAGCCTGGAGTCTGAGTATTCACCAATAAAAAATGTTGCCCTCAGGAAATGTTGACTTTGGACCTGAAACCACCCCGACTCACCTGGTGCATGTGACCAGAGAAGTAGTAAATAGAAAGCACACAGGCAGTGGTGCTTGCTATGCAGATAGACCATGCCAGGCCATGAACCATCAGTCTCCACAGCCTCTGGCATCGAGTGTTCTTGACCTTCTTATGATTCACCTCTGCTAGCAGCTCCTGGAGTGGATGGAGGAAGGAGAGGAGAGGAGGAATATTGAGAAGGAAACGGAGAGATAAAGAAAACGAAAGTATTAGATCATGATGACATTCCTCTCTGCCAATTATGTGACGGAGAAGCAGACAAAGAGAGGCAGGATGTGTTTTTTGTAAATTCAAGTGTGTGTGTGTGTGTGTGTGTGTGTGTGTGTGTGTGTGTGTGTTGACATGTACCTTGAGCTGGGTGCAGATGTTCTCCGACATGAGTTTGACAGAAGTTTGCTTAATGACCTTGAAGTCCCAGGAGCAGAGGACCTTTATGGCCAAGACACTGTGAGATTTGTCGACTCTGAAGCTCTGACCAAACGACTTTGACATGCTGTTGGGAAATTGAAAATGAACATGCGCCATGAGGTATTGTTACATATAGCACAAGTTACGTTCGTACAGTTTGCGTTTAGACGTGCGTTTTTAAAACACCTTACCTGTACACAAGAATGATACATGTGATGAAGAAAACCACTCCTATGGTGAAAAAGTATGCCAGCGGCATGTTGTACGAGAGGTGCTTGGACACACAGTCCAGCCTGGTTCCATTGGATAAAGAGACATTCTGCCCTCCACCATCATCCGCGCAGCCCTTACGCAGTGTGTAGTTACTGTAGTATCCATAGTACATCACTGTGTCTGAGAAATAGCCCTGAGACAAAAAGGAGATAGAGAAAACTTACATTTGCATCAAAACATACAAAGAGAAAATTATTATTTACCTTGTAAGCATAGTTTTGACTTAGAAAATCCTCTCCAGACATGTTTAAAGACACATAGGAATACTCAGCTGTGAATCAGTAATTTGTGTCTGGATTGCTTTTCCAAAAGAATTCACAAAAATCCTTAGGAATACATCTATTCCGAAATCCAGAACCTATGAATATGCATATATATATTTTTAGGTTTCAAAAGGTTTAACTGCTGGACACAAGATGTTTCCTACTTCACTCAAAAGTCTATTCTAAGTGGACGTGCACTGGAGGTTTCAACTTTCCACGTCACAAATGTGAAAGTTGCATATTGATCTATAATTGTTTTCCAAACTTGTGATGTTACAAAATCCTGTTCAGCTGTAACGCGAGCACAGAGAAACTCCCCCCCCCACCCCCCCAAGTCAAACGATCCTTATAGTGTCAAAACATTTTGTACAGTGAAGCTCAAATACCAAAGTGAAGTTAAAGATGGTTTTGTTTTTGGAAACTCATCAATCAGGTCTAAAGCTTCTGAACACACTTCAAGGTTGTGGTGGATGTTTTCTAAGAACTGAGGCCACGTAGGGAGTGAGAGGTGTCGCAATAACTTAGCACAAAGCTTACCGCCCCGGTGAGGAGCTCCAGTCCAGTGAAGGATTGTCTCCCCGCGGGCAGCACTGGAGGGTTCACTGCTTGCGGCAGCACCATGAAGGCCCCCGTCACCAGAAACAGGAAGAGGTTGAAGAAGAGCAGGGTCTTAAGGAACAGGAAGTATGAGAGGACACCAGTGCCGAAACGGCCGCTCACTCTCTTGAGCGCCACTTGCCACAGATGCAGGGAGTGCAGGAAGGACAGCCAGCTGTACCAACTCTGTCGTACACCCTGGGGAGGAGAGCGTGTGGGCGAACAGGGGGAGAGAAGTTACTTTAATCTCTCAATCAACAATGACTTATTTTCATATTGCATTATGTATCACTATTAGTTAAGGAAAAAAAAGACATAGTGATACATAAACAGATCCACATTCTACTAAAAATGACAATGCAGCAGTACAATTTCAGACAAAGTGTACACACACGTTTATGGTTTAGCTCCTGTGAGACTGAAATGTGTGAGTCACACCCTCAGAGCCAGAAGTGCTTGGGCAACAGAGCGATAACGCTGCCTTCATAACAACACCTACAGGAAATACCCACTGACAGCCTTAGAGAAAAAAATGTCTTGTGCTGTCTTTCTATGCGTTTCTGTGTGCCTTTTATCACTTGATAGAATTGATATGAATTTACACGTCTGTAAGAACTCACATCACACCTCAAGTTTCCAGTTAAATGACAATGTGCTGTAACAGACAGAATCATGAGGTCTTTAAGTCTAGACAGATGAAGTGATGATTACATATAAGCAAGGGAACACAAACCGAAACTTTCACAATGTTCCTTCCCACAAGCAATGCAAAGTGCCTCAATCCCTCCAATCGCTCCCTCTACTGTGAGTAACACTGGCTATACTGTTAATATGATACTGTAAAAAAGCAACACGCCTACGCTTCTCTACAGCCAAGAGATTTCCTTTGTTATAATGCTAGATAGCAAGCATTGACAATAATACGGTTTTATCAGTTTACCTAAATCCAATCTCATTTCAATCATTCATTTCATGAGTTGCAGTTATGTTTTCCATTATGTGGAGTGAGTGAAAAGGGTCAGAGTATGAGTTAATCAATCCTGTGAAATACATGTATGATAGTTGGTACGTAGATTTGTTGCAACACAAAAATAAAAAAATAGGAAAATGTGATAAACCAAAAGAAATGCGTAGGAAAATAAATGTTGAAGGAACAACATCTCCAACAAATAAGGTAAAAATGTGGAAAAGCAGGTAGAATTTTATTTATTTATTTATTTTTAATTTTTTTTAAAAGGGACTGCAACTCAATACGAGGACAACCTGCGTGATATTTAGAAGTGTACTTTAAAACTGGAAATATGAACATCTACAATTCAGTGACAACATGGCAAACTGCTGCAGATAAAGAGCTCCAGGAGAGCTGCTGAGTGGACCTTGAGGTGAGATTGATTTACAAAAGGAGGCAACTACAAATACAAACTGGTACAGTATCTAAACACCCTCAAGATGTAAAATTGACTAAGTGTCCACATAGGTGGAAGAAAACACAGGAAGTACAACATAGAAAGATGTTTCTGGTGTTGTAAGTGACTTACAATAATGATGTAATATTTGAGCTGACTGCAACAGGGGATTTGACTGCCAGAAAATGTGCGTTTCTCCTTTTGCAAAGCCAGCCTCCTGAAGACAAAGAGGCAAAGGGGAGACATTCAGACTAATACATAACAAACACATTGAATAAATAGGAATAATGAGTACAAGGACGACATCTACCTGAGTTCACTCTTCTCTGCCACGTTTAGAGGCATCGCTCGGAGCATCTGGACTCTGTCGCTCACTGACAGGTTCTGCAGGTTGTTCACCAAACGGTCCCTCTTACTCACTGTAACACACACACAGGGCGCAGAATTGCTTACACCATATCAAGCACAGATGAGTTTTCAACTCTTATCAGTGCACGTCATTCTGCTCACCCTCTGCGTCCGTACTGTCGGCCTCTATGCCGTAGCCTCGTATGCTTGGTCTGGCCGAGCGAGAGAAGTCTCGGATGGCGGGTCTGCTCTGCCTGCGTCTCCGAAGCTGCATGGTCCTGTTGTAGTATTGAGAGATGATGGCTCCCCTGTTGCGACCTGACAGAGAAAGAGGATCAGACTGTTCAGAGATGGGATCAGCAGCATTTACTGTCTCGAGGGCGCTCCGCCAATGCTGAATTCTCCAACTTCTTGTTGCATCTAAGTCAAGAATGCTTATCCATATCTCGTTTCTTTCCATAGTTTTGAATGAAATAACCATCTCATGACAAATAAAATGGATGTAACAAAGCTCCCCGGCCTGACTCAAACCAGAGACTCTGCCAAGCCTAATTAATTGTTCTTTGGTCTATTAGTCCACCAAACTTCAAATATGTTCATGAACGTATGAAGCACCCAATAAAAACAAGAAAACAACCGGATATTGTGATCTACTGTATCATGTAAGAGAATCAAGGGACGATGCATAACAGCACAGCTATTTTTAGCAGAGAGGATAACATGTAGATCTAAATGACTTCATGTGGCTGTTTGCAGAGTGGAAATATTGGAAGATAAAACAGCTGTCTCCCGCTCCGATGTTGAAGGCGAAACCAGCAAATGCATCATGTGGATGTGTATAGTTGTGACATCGCAACCTTACGCAAGTCCTGACGGCTCATTTAAAAAGGCACAGTTTCTGAATACGGGCTGCGTGCATTTCTCTGTGGATAGAGTATTTTGATACTTTTACAGTATTTATATAGCACATGGGCCTGATTTATTATCCTAAAAGACATGGACATCTCACCTTTTACGATATGGGAACTATGGGAAATATTACAATAACAAAACTGTTCAGTTCCACAGCACACTCTGCTCCAGGCTATAACATTAGGCTGTGTCACTGCTGCCGAATAAAGCAGTTAGCTGAAAGGAATGTTTTACCCCAAACTTACTTGTTAGTTCAACATCAGTATTTTCACTGGCCTTTTGCAGTACTCACCGATTGTGCGACTGGGCATGGAGGACAGGATCCTCAAGGTTGCAGAGGACCAACGTTCCCCCATGAGGGGGTCTGCCTGCGTTTCACCGTCCTCCCATTCACTGTGCCTTTGGCCCTGCCTCCTTCCCCTAAACTCATGTCCAGGGCTGGACAGGTAGGCTACATTGTCTGAAAAATGGAAAATATTGCTACTGGTGTGAAAGACAGACAGAATTAAATATGATGACTTTTTTGTTAACCTCAACATCTATAATGTGAGGATATTGTGGATAGACAGTTTTTGATCAGTGATGTTAGAAATATAAAACATAATGACCAAAAGGATTACAGAGACACATTCACTGTTCATTTTAGCCATCTTAAAGAGTTAAGAGAGTTTGTGTAGCCCTTAATTATTGTGTGGCTTTTAAGACCAAAAAATGACATTTAAGCCATATATCAATTCCGATAACAATGTCACATTGCACACGCAGACACGCATCGAAGTGCTGTCAAACACACTACCTTGATCCTCCTCGTCCAGCTGCTGCAGCTCGAAGGCATCAGATGGTCCTCTGTTCTGACTCTGCTCTGCTATCAGCTGGCTGAACGAGTCATGAACACCTTCCTCATCTACTGGGCTCCTGACAGAGGGACACATGGACATGAGTACAGATACAAAGACAGAAAAGAGGGCGATACAGGCTCAGAAATACAGGTTAGATTAAAAGAGAGACTTTGTTACAGATCCAGAGGGCTCTGAGGATTGTTGGCCACTAACAACACTACAGATTAAACACAATGACCTTCTGACTCAGTCAACAGTGGTCTCATGGGGGGAAACTGCAACCAGACAGCCCAGGATAAGTCTGTGAAGTCCTTTTCATTTGTTTGTGAGCAGTACAGCCCGGATTGCCTTCTGTGTGACCCTCTTCCTACGCTATCTAGATGTACTGTCAAAGCCAACTGGACGGATAGTTTTTGTCTTAAAGCAAGAGGGGGAAAAAACACAACAAAATACAGCAAGTCCAGTTCCCTGTGACTTAGTACTTTTACACAGATAGCACAAGAAGAGGGCCACACAGAAGCCAATCAGATCTGAGCTGTTTTCAAATAGAAACATTCACTCTCACAGAGATAGACACATAGAAACTACACCACACACACACACACACACACACACACACACACACACACACACACACACACACACACACACACACACACACACACACACACACACACACACACACACACGTCTTTTTATGAAGACAATGAAGTGGAGGTTAGTTGGTCCCATGGTTTAAGAGAACCTAAATTATAGCCCTGGGTGCGTTTTTAATCTGCCTTCGCCTTTAGTGTATAACAAGACATCAAAGGGCACATTTAATCCTGTCATCTCGGTTCCTTCCACCCTCACGGCCTTCATGTTGAATAGCGCTAGGTAAGCTGCTTGAAACAGCCAACCGAAAACAGGAACTGAGAAAGCAAAACAGGAGGAACGTGAAGCAATAGAGAGGACTACATAAACACTTACTCCAGTCCAGCTTCCATGAGAGGGTGGTTCAGGTCAAAGTTAACATTACGAGCCATTTTTCTTCTTCTCTGACAGTCTCGATCCGTCTGGCCGTCGGTCTCTTTGTCGACCAGTTGACAGGGATCACACCCTCGCCTGCTCAGACGTGCACTCCACTCCCACCATGGTATTTATTCGTCTACCTGAGAGAGGAGGGGAAAAGGGGTGGGAGGCGGAGCGATTGGATTAGCAGGTATGGGTAAAATGCCAGCAGACTTCCTTGGAATTTGAACGCTCTTGTCATGTTACGGCTTGTCCTGCATTCTTAACTGCTTAGTTAGGACACAAACCTCGAGGGTATAGATGACAACTGACTATGTCACTTGCAGCCTCAGGTCTCATTTACACTCAATAATATGTAATGGAGTCTCATCATGTACTACAAATACCAACATGGCCACATGGAAAAACTACTTCAAAGATTTAAAACTTGCTCTGTTTTAAATCTAAATTGCATACATTTTGGCGTGCCTTTTCCGATCACGATTTTATTAAGATTTTATGAAATTGACTCATGGAGTTGAGGTCATTTTGTCCAGAGTCTCGTGGGCTCCATTGTGGCACTGCTTGTGATGAGGACTGCGGTCAGAGTCAGATGGCGCAGTGTCACCAGTGAAATTAATATTCATGGGTGGACAGAATGATGCATTGTCAGTGTTCGCAGTCATAGTATGTCATATGGGAGGTTTGGAGGAAGCAGGCTGGTTCCTCTGTGTTTGTTGTGTTCATTTAAAAAAAGGCCCTCACTTCACACAAATCTTTCCTCTGCATATAAACATTCATCAAAGACCCAGAGAGGACACGTGCTGTTGTTTTAAAACATCATCACTGTGTCTGGGATTCAAGGAAATTGGATCCAGATATTCATTAGTGACTAATAAAACCTGCCTTGATAAAGCAAAGCAGACTGTGGATAAATAAAACATATCAACAACTATACGTAAATGCTGTTTAATGATGGATCTTTGAACATCTTAGTGGGCCATAAAAAATAGCAGCTGATCTGAATATATCCACATACTGCACAGCTAGAATATATATTTGGATTCATGGGGCTATTGTGGGCAATGAAAATAAAACTGTAAATTTCCCTGCTGTGGAACTAATAAAGGATTTATGATTCTGATTCTGAAAGTCAATTAGCAGGATTTTGTATGGAAGTAATGAATTTAGTGACTTTTCAGGTATTGAACTCACTGGATTGGCCATTCATCTTTAATTATTTTATCCATAATCAATTTATCACACCATAATTTACTGCTGTTTCTTACTTAACTTAAGATTGCATCTTTTTTTTCTTCACTTCATGCAGGTTGAAATTGATTTATATATCTGATCAAAAATATTGTGATATTTTGATTTTCTCCTTATCTCAGTTACTGGATGTCTATAGATGAGATGAATATCTTGGCCAACTACTCATTTTAATTCAAAGTTCACTGTAAACATACTTTAGGTTCGAAGTCAGATCCACTTCCTGTTTACATGCACCCACAGTGGAAACAGTGCTACACAAGAGTGATGTGCCTCTTAGGATTGTGGTTTAATACTCTGCAGTACAAATGAGTATTTCCCCTGCATATACCTATGCAGAGAGCTGCTTCTTGATCCCACAGAGCTCACCATTCAACAAACACTCAAACATATGAAGCATACAAGAGTTTGGCTCACTCTGGGTAAGTCAGAACAAAAGCAAAATTCCTCTTAAACTCAACCACAAGTTTTGTCCCCAGTAGCCAATAACATACACTGTGCACTCATACTCACGGCAAGGAGTTTAAGATTAAAGCATGCTACACAGCACCGTTGGTTGTGTTTGTTTAATGTGAGTGCATTGTGTAATGGCTGAATGACAACATACAATGTGTGCATATTTCAAACATTACACACGCATGAACGAGTGAGTATAAGACCCGGACTTTTGCTCAGGGTGGAGGTTTTTCTGGCTCTGGTCTCTCTGGAGGGACTATGAGATCAGCTGCATGCATGAAGCGGGGCACAGCTCTGAATAATCAGCCAGCAATCTAACTTCAATCTAAGTCCTTCTTTTGTGCTCGTTCTTTTCAGGCCCTGTTGCAGATATCTACTGAACACATATAGGTTTTTTTTTTTCCTTTTCTCTCAAACATACTTTTTTCATTACCTGAAGTTTCCAGGATCATGTTACACTTATCTAAATCGTCCATTTTCTATTCCATATATGTGCTGTGGTTGATCCCTTTTGGTATAAATTTGATTCAATTCTGTCTCACATCTGCGGGCACATAAACAAACACAATGGCTTTATGCACTGCTGCGTTGTTGGGGTAGCTGGTCCTTCTCTAACATTGTGCGTTTGGCCTTGTAGTGACTCTTTGTGCCTTATTTTAATGTCAGTATGAGATCACTGATATTGAAAAAGTCCACTGAGACTGTACAGCCAGGGCAGGATATTGTGTGGGTGGGATAAAACACTGACAGGGGGTCAGAGGTGAGCTGCACTATTGCCAAGAAAAATAAGCTTGAAAAACAAGCTAGGGGATGACAGAACACAAGATGTGTTCAATGTAAGTTTAAGTTAGGTTACAAGTTAATTCGAGAACATTGTTCATTCAAAAAAGGAACTAAGCAGTATGAAAATCGCAAGAGGGCACTTGAGAGCAGTATAATCTTGACACAAGAAAGGCATCCCTGTCCTCAAATGAAAACACTGACGAACATCACATAAATAGGTAGACAGAACAGGGGGCGGTTCTCAGCAGATATGAGGGTGAGGCAGAGGGGTAAAGGGAAGGGAGGGGTGTGAAAGAATCTGTCTACTCTGACAGCTTTCAACAACTGTATGGAAATCAGTTCCCACAGTGCTGAGAGAAAAAAAAACAATGGAGGGAGCAGGGAGGCACATAGCTACAGTAAACATGGCAGCAGGGTTACTTGTATTTCAATACCCTCACGTTACCTGTTAGGCAACACAGTTTTCCTCAGGGAAGGGGGGTTACGGAGAGAATGCAGACGATTAATAGGAGCTGACCTGCAGTTCTGTTTTCAGCTTTAAATTGTAAATGGGGCAAGCACGACGATAAAAATAGTAACAGGTTACTAACACGGGAGAGGAAGGCAGACAAAAGAGAACATGTGCATGCAATTACCTCGACTCTGCTGTCTCTAACACAGGCAGGCACGCGTGTGCGTACACAATTACACTGTTATTGCACCCTGAGGCACGTCTCTCCGCCTTCATTCAGAGAGAAAATGGACATCAAATTATAGGTTCAATGTTGGCTACATGACAGACACTGGAAACAGTGCTAAAACACAGATGTGGCAAACATGTCGATCTATGTTCATACTCCTAAAGTTTCTGAGAGGAAAAATAGTTCTGCCACAACAAACTGCTCCTGTCCGATAGACGACAAAAGCTCATTCACCCGATTGTGAATCTGAAATTACTTATGCAGGCTTTTCTGCTGAACAAGCTCACATCTCAGAGCGACACAGGGTCCTACAGTGAGCTCCTTGTAAAAACACGGATTGCTCTGGTGTTGTTGTCTGTTGTCGACCTGCTTAACGTTAACCCGTTAGTGACGACCAACGGCTCGAGCTTGTCAACCTGTCAATGAGTTTCATGAAGTTGACAAACTTTCACAACAAACATGTGGTTTTACTAAACCAGCGGTAGCGAAATGAAGCAAAGTAACAGTAACATTTGGACAAAGTTGTCCACTCACCCGTTCAGTAACTTGATAAAACTCGCCAGTGAGTCGCCAGTGCTCGCCAGTGAGTCGCCAGTGTGTCAGTCAAAATAGTATCCACGCGCAGACTGAGAGATGGGGAGAAACCATTTGGAGGGATGTTTGGTTTCCGTCTTTTTTTTCTTTTTTTTAAACACGAAACCGTAAAAAACCGAGAGCTAAACATTCATTCTCGTATGAAAATTCGATGTGTTAAAAATGTTCTTGCTATCCGATTCATCCATGAACAGAACTTAGTCACCGCAATAACCTTCTTCTGATAACGAGGTAACGTAAATGCCTCCCCTCGCAGAGCTGGCACTCTTGGGTCAGTCCTATTCAGACTCGAAAACCCTCTGCTAGTGTTTTATTTGTCTACTCAAACAATGCCAAAGTACACAAAGACAGTCTAACCATAACTTAACTGTCAACTCTTGACAGTTAGTGTTGTCATTCATTTACATATGAGGTATTACATTACCTAGACATGGCGAGTCTACACTGAAAATTAACAAAAAAACGTAACTGTAAGTAGAGTAAGACAACTCACCTGATAAAGATAGATAGTGAACAAACTTTTAGGCTCACTTAGGCTAACTATATATACTATAACTATGAGGCCACAAAGTATTCTGGCCCTTCCTCTTGACTCACCAGCACATACTTTACCACACCTAGGCTCTCTAAAAACACTGAGTAGCCTGTGTTTGAGGTTGTTTCCAAAGTGACCAACATTCCTTTTACTTCACTGTCAAGTAAAAGGCCACAAAATGTTACTGTAAACCCATTTAGGGGGAAAGCCTAAGTGTAAATGATAATACAAACGATGGCTGAATTCCATTTAACTGCTTCAGTTTCAGGGTCTTGGTGTTGTTCATGACTGTCATACTGATGCTGGGTCACTGAAATATAGAGCCGTTGTTAAGGTATTTAGTAACACCTGTGCTGTTCCTGCGAAAAAGGCCTATACCCATCCACAACTTATCTGTTAATGACATGTTCACATTCATGTTTCACTTACAAAGCGCGTTATTTTTTACATTTGAAGTAGAACCTGATGTGTCCATATGTTCTTGGTAGTGACAGCGTAATAAGTTTGTCTGATCCAAACTCAGAAAGTGAACTAGAGTTGGAAGTCTCTGTAGAGTTGAAACTAAGCATGTCGAAAAAGCTCTTAAGAAATGACACCCATGCTCATGTTTCTTTGTAAATGCTACTGACTGGAAGCTTCAATTGTCTTTGTGGTGTAGTGAGTGGGTGGAAAGAGCCTTTCTACTTCATCATGTCACACATAAGATTCAAACTTCAGTTTCCAAATGATGAAACATTACCCAGTGTGGATCATTTCAAGTCTATCTAGCACATGATAATTTACATGGATTCAGTGAAAAGGGCAGATGATTATTACTTACCTGAGTTTAAGGGAAATTGACTTTTGGCTGTGACATTGCTTTAGACACCTTAAACTGATACTTGATAATGGTTGCAAATAATATTCCAATTTACACTTTAATTTGTAACCAAATGTTTATTTAGCATTGCTCCTTTGTGGATTACAAGGACAAAGCCATCTGAAAACAGATCAAACTGCAATATAAATCATTACAATAGCACTTGAACAGTAGAAAATAAAAAATCAACCACACTCATTTTATTCTGGCTTTCAACATTATCTCACTTGTTTTCAGTCCAGTGTGTATGCGGGGACGTTTCATGTTATGTTCTGAAATTATTTGTGATATTTTCAGAAACACCTTTTTCTGTATCCTGTCATGTGATTTCCAGTCACAGTCTGTCTGTGGACAGATTGTACATCTGCTCCACTTGCCAGAAAGTGAGCTGTACATCAGGACTTAAAGAACAACATTAGCTCCAGATCAGCCGCTCAGGGGTTTCACTTCAGTGGGACGCTGAAGTGGGGTGCAAAGCAGGATATTTTTATGCAGATTGCGGAAGTAACTTTTTTCACAACTTTAAGTTGCAGCTTTTGTGGAGTATGTTTGTGTTTCGTATGCGAGAAGATTGACGTTTAAACATTACTTATTAAAGAGGAAGTGCAGGGAGAAAAAATGGAGGAACACAACACTGTCAACTTCATGAGACTCCTGTCAGGTAACAGAAAAATTATACAAATGCATCTGTTGTGCATTAAATATGTGTGTGTGTGTGTGTGTGTGTGTGTGAGAGAGAAGGAGAGAAGATGTCTTGCTTGTTGAACACTGTGTTTGTACTTCAAATGAATGATTTTAAACCTTTTAATATCTGCAGTTAGCCCTGCTTAGGTCTAATTCATACAGATATGTCACAAATAGTTATTTTTTAGTATTACACTCTTGCGTGATCTTGCGTGAATTTAAATACTATTATTATTCTGATGTACCCAACTAGCATTGGCTTACAAAACACTACTGACGTCTCACACGGAGACAAGAGAAATACAAAAAGGAAAGCAAGCAAACAGATATGGTTCTCTATCCAGATGTGTAAAACATGCGCATAAGTATAAATCAAACAAATCAAAAATATATCTGCTGAAATGAAAATAAATCAGCAACTTTTTTGGTAACATATTAATTATCTGAAACTTTTTTTCAAGCATCAATCCCAAACACTTGCTGGTTCTAACTTTTATTTATTTGGGTTTTGCACTGTGGGGGGAGTTAAAACAAGACATTTGAGGACGCAACCATGCGCCTTTTTCCACAACTTTCTCACTTTTCATAGACCAAGCAACTGATTGATTAAGATAATCTGAATATTAATAATAACAAATAACATATACATATTATCCTATAACCTGTAACAAAAAAATTGTTTAGTAAAAGTAATCTACACTCACGTGTCATTCTCACCACAGAGGAGAGCACTCATTCCACCGTGTCGTCGGACTCCTGCGAGTACTATCAGATGGAGATATTTGATCAGCTGCCCAGCATCCAGGCCAGCCGGCCCGAGTGGAGCCTACAGGCCTGCGAGGCCTATCAGGGTGGCTCGGAGGCGGGGGAGGAGAGCAGCCATGGCCACCTGTCCAGAGGACCCAAAGACAAGGCATCCACAAAGCCGCTCAGGAACCTGGTCATGTGTATTCAGGGAAAGAGAGGAGCCAGGTGGGAGAGCCTATCACACTCCTCAAATCTACTTCTTCTCATTCTGCATCTGCTTATTTTATTTAGTGGAAAAGGTCCAAACTGTCATCTACTCTAGTACAATATGTAGCATCCTGTAGTTGAATATACTTTTTTTTTTCTTTTTAAAGTGATTGACCTACTACCATATGCTACTAAAATACTTTTAGGGCCTGAAGATGTGAAATTATGAAGCAATAAAAAAAGGCGGAAAACTAAACTTGAATTTTGAAATTGAATTTTTGATCTCAATGTGTAACATCAGTGCCCCTTTGAATCCTATACGTTCAACTATTAGTCAAGGAAGTGTTTGTTTGCCTCCTTTTAAAAAGCTTATTGTTCAGCAGAATATGATATTAATGGTATTTTCATGCTAAGGTTCACAGTTTAAACTTGTTAAGATAGAAAGTCATTCATGAAATATCATATTTATGCTGCTAATTAGGGACAGGAGGAGGATGCAAATCAGCAATGTTGGTTTTTGGGAGTCCTGGAGGCGGAGCCAGAGCATCAACAGGAAGAGGGTTTGGGCGCAGATGGGAGGAGCCCTCTCAGGCCTGTTGCCATGGCAGCACACTCTCCACGCCATCGAAGGTAAGAAAGGGCTGAAGAACATTATAAGGACTTGTTTTGCCACCTGTTGGTTGTATTACCATGACTAGATGACTTCACCTAAACTCATGTCGTTGCACACTTCAAATCCTCACTCATGTGTTCCAGGCAGGTTTGGAGTTGGCGTGAAGGCTTACTTTGTGTTCCTCAGGTATCTGGTTTACTTGAACCTACTTCACTGTGCTCTTATCGGGGGCTTTATTCTGGGGCCTATGACATTTTATGGCAGGGGCAACAACATCAGTGAGTGAGCTATGATGACAGATTACAGTAAATTAGCCACAACTCAAAAGTGTAGACTCCTGCAAAAACACTGTTGTGTTCTCTGTGATTTCACAGAACCTCTGAAGTTCGGAGGCAATGACTCCGTTTTGGATTTTTTCCTGGGAACGGTAAGGATTTGTGTGTGTGTGTATGTATACTGTATGTTTTCTATATGTGTTTTCATGTAATCTCCTTCTCCTCTCTACAGGGCTACCTGGATCGATCTCCGGTCTTCTTCAGTTTCTATACTCGTGGTTCCCTAAATTTGCAGTGCTTGAATACACCTCTACTGTACCTCGCTGGGATCCTCACCATCCTCTTCCTCAGTCTCATCCTGGTGGTCCATAGGTCAGTTAGGATATAACTGCAAGAGTACAAACACTTTCAATAGCCATTTTTCTTACATCTTAAAGCAACTACAAGGAACTCTAATTTTGTGTTGATTTTGGCAGCTCATAACTAGTTAAAAACTCCTTGAAGTAGCTTTAAAGAAAGCGTCTGTATTAAATCTGTAAACTTCTCTGATAGAACGACAGTTGGCTACAAGCACACCTGGATGCTAGGGAAGCGTTACAGTATGAACGTGAGCTATAAGATCTTTTGTGGGTGGGACTTTGCCATGTACGACCCTCCTGCTGCTGCTCTCAAACACAGCTTCATCAGAAACGATCTCAAGGTGAGCAGACGCAAACATATTACCTGCGTGCACGACAGCACTCTTCTAATATTACCGTGGTCACTGACCAAATGCTGCTAAATTTTAAGAGTCGACATTGAATCTGTCAAAGCTTTTGCCAACTTTGGCTGTTTCCCATTTCCAGTAATGTTGGGTCTAACAGTTTGGTCCTGTTCCAAATCAACCCAAAGCTGAGGCATATCTTTCACTTCATTTTTATGATAATCAATTCAGGGACCACCTGTAAGCCTTACCTTGTAAGGAGACATCTACATTGCTTATGTACACCTCACTTATTCAGGTTTTTCTTTTAATTTGTCACCTGTCTGTTAATTCTCATATAATTCTCTTTATTTAAAGTGGGAGAGGGATCCTCCTCAGTTGCTCTCCCTGAGGTTTCTTCCATATTTCCACCACTAATTGTGGGGTTTCTTTTAGGGAGTTTTTCCTTGTGCAATGTGAGGGTTTAAGGACAGAGGGTATCGTACCCTGTACAGGCTGTAAAACCCACTGAGACAAATGTATAATTTGTGATATTGGGCTATATAAATAAACTTGATTTGAAAGCAAACTTGTTATTGGCGTTAACAATGGCTGATAAAAATGGTTGGCCAAATAGGGTTCGGGTACTACACTCCTGCCTACATACAGACACAAGGTGTTAAATGTCAGTCAAAAGTTATGTCATGAGAGGCAACATTGCTTGAAGCAGATGAAGGAAATTTAGTAAAGCTTGTTTTCAATTGTATAAATCAGTGGTCTTGGTCAAACCAGCTAAACACATCCCCAACGCTTGTTCTACAGCTTTCTAGTTTTATGTTTCTCTGAGTTTTCCCTTCATGATTTTAAATTAAAATACCTGGCGACAGTAAAAATGTGTACAGTATATATTTAATGTCGCTGTACTTTATGATTCTTGTTTATGTGCAGTTCAATTGTACTGCAGATTCATAGAGTTAAAACACTAATACGTGGATGGTCACATTAGAATGGTTTTCCTGCTCGTCCTCAGCTGTTCCTGGAGGAGCAGAGTTTCTCCCTGCGCAGCGCTCAGAGGACTCTTGGACAAAGGGCGCGTCTCTACCTGCTCAGGTTCGTCCTCAACCTGATCGTTCTCTCTCTGCTGGGTGGAGCCTTCTACCTCATCTACTTCGCCACAAATAAATCACAAGACGAGGTGAGACTTTAATGCTGGTTTTGTTACAGTGTGTCCTGGGTTTGGATGAATAGATTTTATCTGACACTCCTGACTGTGTTTCTTAGAGGGGACACTACTGGTTGGTCAGTCTGGTCCTCCATTACCTCCCCCCCTTCACCATCAGCTTTGTCAACCTACTCCTGCGTCACATTTTCCGCAAGATCTCATCTTTTGAGGACTACTCTTTCACCGTACAGGTCAATGCCACGCTTGTGAGGTAAGGGAGAAAAACCCAGGATAACCCATTGTACGCACACCAGAGGTCTGGACCCGAGTCTCATGATTTGGACTTGAGTCACACATTTGATGACTTTAAACTCAACTTGACCAAATCAAAAAAGACTTGTAATTCGACTTGGACTTGTAACACCAATAACTAAGATTAAAAAGTATGTTATTTAAAAAGTGTATCACAAATCAGTTCAATTCCTGACTTGTTTAGGACTTGGGACTTGAGTGTAAAGAATTGACTTTCAAAACAATGACTTGGTCCCACCTCTGACACACACACACACACACACACACACACACACACACACACACACACA
>CALSBV010012168.1:193508-208857 GCA_943590825.1 Bovichtus diacanthus
CACACACACACACACACACACACACACACACACACACACACACACACCTGCATTGGTTCAACCTGTCTTTTTTTTTCAGGAGCATCTTCTTAAACCTGGCCTCACTGGGGATCTACTTATTTTTCATCCTCACAACAACTAAACATCAGCAAGTGAGTTTCAAGTCAGATTTATGTTTCGTTGTCCCACAGACGGATGTGTGATGTCAGGTAAATGTTGAAGTGTGTTCTTCCTGACCCCCTTTTCCTCTGTGGGTTTCTTTACAGTATCCTTTTTACTGCCCGGAGAACTTGTTTGGTCGAGAGATGTACAAGTTGTGTATTTTCAACTTCCTCTGCACTTTCTGCAACGCCTTCTTCTTGACGTACCCCCGGAAGTGGGTTTGTTTGAGATCAACAGTCTCTTTTTTTCTAGTTTGAACGGAAACATCAATGTTGTCTTTCTTGAGTATTCCACAACAGTTTGACTAAACTAGGGAAAGATTGAAGTTACACTTCCTACCCAAGATTCATGAACTTTCTGTGCAAACTATCTTTCCTTACCTTTCTGACAGGCTGCTGCAGGAGAAGTACCCCTCATCCTTGCTGCCACGTTTGTTGGGGAAACAGCACTTCCTGATCCCTTTCAATGTGTTGGATCTGGTGTACATTCAGACAGTGTCCTGGGTGGGAGTCTACTACTGCCCTCTTCTGCCGCTGATAGGGGCTGTCACACTGATGGGAACCTTCTACATCCAAAAGGTTGTCTGGGACGTGAGAGTTACGGACCATCTAACTCAAAGAAATATCTTTCTCTCTTCCTCTTTGTGTCTCTTAAAGTTAATGTCTCTAGTTTGACATCCTCTGCTGGCACGAATGTCACAAAATGTCTAAGAAACAATGATTTAAAAAAGATAGAATTAATCTAACTATAAAATAAATAGTAATACTACTTCAATAATTTGAAATAATCGGACGAAGGTGTTCAGTTAATGAAATAAACTGAATAAAATTACTTTTTGGGAAGAATCCAAAAGAACCAAAGCAATATTACATAACAGTACATGCTGGATACTATGGATGCACCACAACTCTGACGTTCAGCTGGATGTTATTATTTGTTTAGTAACATGATGATTTTTGCACAAATTATATTAACAAATTGTTAATTTTTAATTAGCCTGTTACATAAGATTGTTTGTACATTTTTTGTACAAATTAAACAAACAAGAAAAAACATGTTTACCAGTGGGCTGTTGGGCCGAGGGGACAGAGCCATGTTGTTTCCAGTCTTTATGCTAAGCTAAGCTAACTGTCTCCAGGTTCAAGCTTTATATGTTTAATGTACAGTCATGAGAGTGATATGAATCTTTTTATCGAACTCTCTGAAAGAAAAAATTAAGTTTCCCAAAATAATGAACTATTTCTTTAAGTAATCTGCGCTGATATATATTTGTCACATTCTAGAAAAGAGATTTGAGTCTGTCCTAAAATGGTTAAAAAAGTTAAATATCACAGTTTTAGTTTTCTTCTTCAAATTCTATATTTTTCTACCTTTCATTTCCCTCATTGACCTGGTCTATAGTACATGATTCTGCAGTGAGAGATGGAGGTGACATCAACTGTATTGGAACATTTGCCAGCAATGTCCGTGTCTTTCTCTCGTGTCTTCAGTTCACGGTCCTGCGGTGCTGTGAGGCAGAGCAGAGGCTGTTTCGAGGCTCCAGCTCCTCCGTTTTATTCCACTTCATGTTGGTGCTTGGTCTCCTCATGGCTGCATCGACTCTGGGCTTCAACCTTTACGAGCAAGAAGCCACAGTGGACAAAAACATGTACTATTTTTACTGTAACTTTGACGTGACGAAAACATACTACATGTAACAGTGTTAATTCTCAATTCACCCTATTTTGTTTCTTTAGTTTTTTTTAATTCTTAATAAACCTATTTTCCCTTTTAGCACTAGAAGGAAATATCCTATTTATATTTCATCTATTCCCATCCAGGTCGTCCTGTGGTCCATTTGGAAATGGAACAAGTGTGTTTAATGTGATAGGAGTGTGTGTGGACAGCCTCCCGAGGCCGGCGCAGACCGCTCTCAGCTACCTGACCTCGGCGGCCTTCGCCCTGCCGCTCATACTGGCTGAGATGTAAGTCTACAACCGGTTTATGTACAAACACTGGCTCTGTATTTGCAGTTTGATGAGTTTTTCCAATTTGAAAGAAGTATAATCTACTTTAAGGCTGTTCCAACCTTTGAGAGAACTAGAAGCACAGTGTGTTCAGCTGCATACATGTTGAGTTAAAGTGATATTCATCAATGGATACACGCTGTTTTAAAATAGAAATACTGTACTTTGATCCAATGTGCTGGTCTTGATTCTGTTTCCGCAGTATAATCTTAACCTCATATCTGTCACGGGGACGAGCCAATCAGAAGGCCATTGAGAGACTAAAAGACATGCTGGTTATGGTAAGTCACATGTCATCAAACAACTTAAATATTTAATTAGTCACAGAAAGAAAATAGGGAAATATTTGATTTGGTCGTTGCAAGTGAATAATTCACTGGTCTAATGGTGAGTTATGCTTAGTGTACCTGTGTGCATGTTGTGTCTATATATTTGTGTTTTCCCCTCACAGAGCAGCTCTGATAAGCGCTTCCTGGTGAAACAGCACGCCACAGTGCTCAGACGTCAGAGAAACCCCCAAAGAGTCCGTTCTGCAGCCATCAAAGAGGACGCCCCCCCTCAACACTGACTGCATGCAGACAAACTGATTATAGTCCCCGAGCTGTCAGGTCTGTGCATCCACAAATTCCACCTGGTTGGAGGCCTGGGGCTGTAAATATAAAGTTGAAGGAATAATGTACTCTCACTGTTCCAGATACATACTGTATATACAAAGATAAGACATGCAGGTGTGTCCTCTTTCTGCAAAGGTCTTACTTTAACCTTCATATGATGCATCCTCTTATTCTTTGTCATTTTTATTTTTATATGATTGAAAACTTTGATTATTATTTTATGGTCCTTGTGTGATTGGCAAACAGTGTGTTTACAGTAAATTTAGAATTTATATTATTTGATCAGCATTTAGTTTTGTTCCAAAATGTCACTTTAACTGTATTCAATGAACTGAGTGTTTTTCATGTATCCTGCTCATTAAAGCTTTGTCGTTTGGGAATTTTTTTAAGCTTTATTTGTGTTCCTAAAAATGAAAACATGCAGCCTTATATATTATCTACTTGCAACACATGTGTAACACCACCCCTAGCTTTTACACACACACACACAGACACACACAGACACACACACACACTGAACAGAGATATGTCAAGATAAATGCGAAGCACTGTTATGAAGCATCTACAGACTCTTAATTTGCTGCCAATTTTGGGTGAGTTTGACGAAATTACTTTGAAATGGCGAGATAAATAAATAATTAAATGGATTAATATTCTTACTGCAATGTGTTGTTGACTTTGTTTCAGCTCTGGCAAGTTCCTTCGTCAAGATAAGTAAGTTTGTTAAATGGTGCATTAGATAGAGAGCTCAGCTGGCCGAGATAATTTTTTTTCGTTGGTTCAGAACTTTTTTGATATTTTTCTTTGATGTCATAAAATGAAATAAAAA
The DNA here is from genome assembly GCA_943590825.1 of Bovichtus diacanthus. Classification (NCBI taxonomy): domain Eukaryota; kingdom Metazoa; phylum Chordata; class Actinopteri; order Perciformes; family Bovichtidae; genus Bovichtus; species Bovichtus diacanthus. The sequence goes on from CALSBV010012168.1 coordinate 197,120, forward strand.
TAATTTGCTGGCTGTATCTGCTAATATTCTCTTTAAAACTTGTTACGGGTAAATTTCAACCAAACTCCCAGTGTTTCATGTCTTTCTTTAGATGGATCGATCTCTGTTCGCCCAGTGCTGACTGGTCCTGTCATGGCCTACATCGGCTCGAGGGTGACTTTCTGCTGTATTGCACCTGACTCCTGTAAGCCAGTCACCTACGAGCTAATTAGGGACGGTGGTGTCCTGATCGCCACGGTCGCTGATCTCCAAGGGGACCAACCTGCCTCATTCTACCTGAAGGCCGCTGGTACGTTGGAGGGGTCGTACCACTGCAGGGCGACGACAGGAGGAAGAACAGGAGTCAGCAACAGCATCAAGCTGACTGTAGTCAGTGAGTTAAAGACACACAGAGACGGAGAAAGCAGTCCTCCTGTTAGAGATTTAAAGGGAGAGGTCAGATTGTTTGAAGTGGGGATGCATGAGGTACCATAGTCAGTGTATTACCTACAGTAGATGGCGGAACAGGAGTTAGGGAACAGAAGCAAAACAATTTATATTTAGAATATTTTCATCACTTTACCTTTTTTCTTAGGTGGGCCTATTAGGTGGCTATAATATGTTTGCTTGCACACCCGTCCACAGTAGTACATTGCTTAGCTTTTGTAAAGTAAATCCTGTCTGTTTCTCAAAACTGGAGGCGTGCCGACTGTCATCTACTGTTGGTAATACACTGACTATGGATAAGTACCTCATACAACCCCACTTCCAAACAACTGGCCCTTTAATGTTCCATTATTTTACTGGAGGCAATTATTCCCAAACTTGACCATTTACTCTCCTCCCTAACTATCTATCATTCCTAACCTTTAGGTCCACCATCAAACACCAGAGTGACTTCCGAACCCTTCCCCCCAGTCGCATACGAAGGCTCACGCATTGTGCTGAACTGCAGCGTCACAAAGGGTTCCCACCTCTCCTACACCTGGTTTTTTAACAGGATGGAAGTAACATCTTCAACCTCTCCTCTCTTTCACCGCACTGGGAACAAGCTAGTGATGGGGACGGTGACTCCAGAGCACGCTGGGCACTTTTCTTGCATGGCATGGTCAATGGTGCTAAACACCAGTAGGTTTTCCAGCAGCTTAGAGGTCAAAGTGACAGTCAAAGGTATGCGTCAACAAAAAACTATATTAAATAATATCTGCCTGAAACGTTGGCTAGTTTTGTTTTCACTGCAGCCTGTATTGCATCTTCTCCCCTCTTTATTCCTCCACCAGTCTACGTTTCAAAACCAAGGATCTCTTTCTCCACCTCTAAAGTGGGAGACATTCATCTTGGAAATGTGACTTGCTGGTCAACAAGAGGGAGTCCTCCAGTCAACTTCTCTCTTTTGTTGGACAACAAAGAAGTGGGATCTGTCACAGCTACTGAATCCCTCGCTGCCTGGTTCCCCGTCATTGTGGTGCCCAGGCTGGACATGGGCGTGGCTCGATGTCGGGTGAATACTGAGGTGCAGGAGTTGATGAGTGAGCCTGTGACTCTGGAAGTCGGTATGAGCTACACCGACATGTGAATGAAATGTGTGTTTCTGTGATTGCCTACCTTTCTTTCCGCTCTTTTTTAATCTTTCTGTCGTTCCTTCCCCCCTGTTTGTCCAGTCCCAGTCGGAGGTGATGTGATAGTGGAGGTTGAATATCTCTACAGAGCTGACTCCAAACTGGTCGCCGCCAGGCTGAGCTGTCTAGTCAGCAGAGGAACTTTCCCTGAGGTCTCCTGGCTCTTGAACGACTCTGTCCTTCCTTCTGAGACACACGTGGTCTCCCATATTCAGCCCGTCCCATCTCACTATGCCCTAACGGAGCATAGACAAATCCTTGTTCTGGCCAAGCTCGGCCCAGAGGACTCTGGGTCTTACCGCTGCAGGGCCAGGGACAGCTACGATGACTCTGGGTCTTGGGTAGAGAGTGCAGCCGTGCTGGTCCGAGTCACAGGTAAAAAGATCAAGATTAGTTGTGTCCAAAAAAAGTAATCTTGAAATACTTTTATAGAAATAGTTTGACATTTTGGGAAATGTGCTTATTCGACTTAGCATGACAATTAGATTGATACCTTTCTCATGTCTGTGTGGTAAATAAGCTACCACCATTAGCAGGTTAGCTTAGCTTAGCTCAAAGACTGGAAACACCTAGCTTTTTTGCGGGGGTTATGTGCCGACCTGTGTCTTGACCCCATGCAGTGACGTACTGGAGGTGTCTTGTCACCATGAGGTTGCCAGGCAACCAGCGGTGGTCTAGAAATCGTTTGTACAGGTATATAATGTGTTAATTGGTGAATTTTAGAAGTGCTCAAAGCTTGAGTTTGTTACTTTTGGACAGAGCCAGACTGACTGTTTCCCCCTTTCTTTATGCTAAGCTAAGCTAACCAGCTCCTGGCTCCAGCTACATGTTTACCGTACAGATGGTCCGTCTGTGGTATAAATCGTCTTGTGTAACTCTCTACTTTTTAATACAAAATCATCTTAAAATAACATTATGCAACTATTTTACCATAAAAGGAGTTCAGAGCCGGGGAAGTGTTGTCGTTTATACCGCTAACACAGGAGCATTGTGTCGCTTGGAGGAGGATGTTTTCAGGCCCGGGGAGAATGCTAGCGGGGAGCGGCGCTGGTGTTGTGCCAGATCCAGAGCTGGGCGAGCGGGCTACAAAGTTGGGTTCAGCAGCATCCAGGGACATCATGGCAGACGCAAAGAGACTGAAAAGAAGGTTGAAGCTAAGAAAGCTAAGAAAGCTAAGAAAGCTAAGAAAGAGAAAAGGAGAAAATGATTTAAAGATTAAATCTCAGACTGGCCTTTAGTTGTTGGCAATAGCTACGTGGAATAAAAGCCTATAAGACAGACCCTGAGCTGGCCTTCTTGCTGTTGGACTAATAAGTAATGTTAGCTGGCTTGCTTTCTCTTGTGTTGTTGCACTTGCTTGACGTTTGGCTGTGTTAGCAAAGTTGCCGACTGGTGTAATGAATTGCACTCTCGGGGTGCCAAATCACAAAAATACCAATTCTTCCGTAATGTGGCTTTAACATTTCACATGTGCCTTTTTATACATTTCCTTTGTTTGGGGTCTCTGCCCTCTTTAGCGTACCACATCACACTTTTTACTCTTGATCAGACAGGATCCTCGATTCCATGCCTGAAACAACATCTCCTACTGAAACACCACCAAGTAAAAATCACTTATTGTATGTATAAATGTCTTACATGCTGCCTATACATTATGTAATACTTCAGTGGCCTTGTCCCTTCTCTTCCACAGAGGTTTTCATTAACACCATAGAGGTCACTTCCATAGCGTTCTGCTGCTTCCTTTTTCTGATGTTGGTAGTGGGTGTATGCTGCGTGTACAACATGTTTGACCGAAAGCAAGGTGTGTATGTGTATGTGTGAGGAACAAATCAATTGACTATTGGAAATATGCAACTGCATTTATATTAATTGTTCTTATGTCTCCACCTCTAATTTCTTTTACAGCCCATGCCCACATTGTTACAATAAAGTAAGCTTTTTCTTTATGGACCTCAGAATGTTTATTGATCTGTAACTCAAATCAACCTATTCAACAATGTTTGTGACTTCCTGTCCCAGTTCTGATGCCCTTCCTCTGTCTGCTCCAACGTCCAGCGAACAGAACGATACTTTGTCTACAGACTGGGATGTTCAGAATCAGGTACACAGGCCTGCACAACACCCCATATAAACACAATAATTTTGAATCAGTGAAATATGACAGTAATGCTTTACTTTAGAGGTCCCTTAGTTTTCTATAATTTATTAGAAATCAATTGATATGTAACTGACATGATCCTGGAAAAGAATATGTCATTTAGTAAATATGGACACCGTGTTTAATTGGTAAACTTATGTAAGCTATTTTATGGGTCTGTATTTTACTAACAATTTCCCATTCATTTTCTTCAGACATTTTCTGGAAAGAACTAGTAAAGTACTAGAAAATGGAAATTTCATTAAAAGTACTGCTTCTTTTTAACCAAAGTAAATATGAATTCATTATTCATTGATTAATGGAAACTATTTTTCATATATATTAAATGGTATGCTTGCCTGTAGGAGAATTTCATTTATTTGGCATTTTCCCTGACCAAAAGACCCTCAAAGTTACAATAGCAATTCATCAATGTAAATTAATTGAACCTTGTGACTACTTTCCTGATAATAAGTACAATTCTTGATTCTTAGAATCAAACTTTATTGACCATCTTTGTATGCTGAAATTAAGTTATTGTTTTGTTTTTACTAATATCAGAAACAATGTGACCCAGGTATAACCAAGAAGACTGTTCTCTCTTTGTTTTAGACCTTAGAGATCACAGTATGACAAAGGAGGAACGTGCAACTCTCGTCAAATTGATCACCTCTTCATGGAAAATTGTTCATTATTTATTTCTAAATCTGCAGTTATATTATGTTGTTCTGCAGGTGTGGTGGCAATTACGAATAAAATGGTGTAACATTCAATTAAAAACAGTGAAAGATAATGTTTGAAGCAAAATACTGTATAATGTCATGTGTTTGCAAGTAAAGATTATAATTTTAAGTGATTAAAGTTTTTTTGTTTTTTCAATTAAACCAATGAAATAAATGATGGTTGCTTACACCTTAACCTCTTCACATTGCCTCTGACGTATGTTTTTTGCCCTTGCGCTTTTAAAAAAATATAACCCCACATACTTGCTCTTACGATGTTTCGAGGGAGGGTGCTGCTGGGAGGTGCAGGGTCGTACTATCAGCTAGTTGCACATGTTTCTAAGTGCGTGTGTGTTTATTTTTTCACCAACATTTAAAACTGTCAAAACTCTTGCATTACACAGCGTAGCGTAATCATATTTGAGGTATACAGTTGTATTAAAGAAATTCATTGTTCTTCAAGAATGTCTGCTTCCCTTTTTGTGGTCATACTGGGTAAGTTACACAAACTACACTGCACTGTAGTACACTTTTGTATTTTTTTACAACTATTTGATTTATTTTCCCTCTCTACAGGGTTGTACTACTGTAGCAAGGAGAGCAGTAAGTCAGTTGTATTGTTAATGTGTGTCACTTACTACAATTGTGTGGCTCCTGATTTGTGTTTGTGCAGTTTTGTTTTATTCTTTTAATTAATTTTTTTTGATAGGTCAGTCAACTCTGGGACGCCCAGAACTTACTGGCCCTTCAGAGGCTTTGGTGAAAAGCATTGTAGTTTTTCATTGTAAACTGAAAACCTACCCAGTGAATGTAACTATCCTGCTGCAGCTATTTAAGTGAGTGTTTGTTCACATACAATCTAACCAATGCATTAAAATGCATTAAGGAATGATAGAAAATCCCTCTTATTATCATCTTTTTCCAGGGAGGATAACCGTGACAAGTTGTTGGGCGAACACACATCCCTGGATAAGGATGTTGCAGTCTTCCCCATGGTAATCAAACCTTACCATGAGGGCAACCTGGAGTGTGTGGCCAAGGGACAGAACAACTCTAACATAGAGCCCACTGTCAGCTACACACGGTACCTGAAGGTTGTTGGTGAGTCCATTTATTACCAGCGATATATTGTATATCATATGTATACAGTAACAGTAACATCAAGCATTGTGAGCATTTATGTTTGCAAAAGCTCAGCTTCAAACATTTCTCAAAGGGCGTGTTCTTGTAGGGTGACATTTTTCTTAGCTTGGGAATGTTGTCTACGTTACATTTATGATTGTTTCACTGCTTTTACTGTAAACTGCTTCTGGCCCAAATTTCTCTTGAAAAACCGATTATAATCCCAATGAGATTTTTTACCAGGTTAGCAGCATTGTGGAAATTTAACACAGACGCACTCCTGCAATAAATACAATTGTTTTTGTCCATTAGTAGCCACCCAGCTGATTGCTGAACTCAGCAAAATCACCATGTTTCCATAATTGACATTCAAAAAGCAGTGGTATCATGTTGGGATCATGATGCACCTGTAATTTGATGTTAAAGAAACAAGAGTCGGCAGTTATGCAAGCAGCTCTGTGAGGTTGCACTTTGGCACAGGGGTGCTTTGAGCTAAAGGCTAAAAGCAGCATACAAACGGCTAACAATGACAATACCATCACGCAGATGTTAATCAGATGTTTACCATGTTCCCCATCTAAGTTTAATGTGTTAGCACGATAACATTTGCTAATTAGCATTGAAACCAAAGGTCAGATGATGGCGCTAGATGAAGGGACTTGAATATCTGTCGGAAATTTCACAGCAATACATCAAACAGTTTTCAAGATATTTAACAAAAAAATGTCAACCTCTTGGTGGCTACATAGAGGAACAGTAAAGGGATCACCAAAGGCAGTAGTCTTCCTCTGGGAGCCATGAATGTCTGTACAAAATTACACGACAGTCCATACAACAGTTGTACTTCAGACCGACAGTAAAATCCCATTTGGACACCATCACATGGTTTCTTTATTTCCCCTAAGAATTATTTTTGGTTCGAAATAAAATCTCAGTCGGTTGCTGTGTCTGTCCTGCAGTACCGGTGAAGGGTGCAGAGATTGTCGTCCCTTCAGGTCAGGTGGAGTTCTTTGAGGGGAAGACGCTGGAGCTACGCTGTAAACCCACTGTTGGAAATCATGTCTCCTACACGTGGATGCTGAACGGTCAGCTTGTCTCCCAATCTCGTCTCCACTATGTTGCAGATGACTATCTCTTGATCGAAAGGTCAGTGGAATCCCATTGAGATGACAGCTGTTTGTGCATTACAGGTTGCAATGGTGTTGTAAGCAGTTGAACAATTAATTTGCTAATTGTTAACTATTCTGTAGTGTGTGGTTCATGCATAAAACTAGGGCCGTATAAGGTGGCTGCTGGTTGGTTGGAATGGTGCTTCTGGGTAGTTCTGTATTAATATATTTTCAATACTGTGTGTATATAATAGTCACAGCATTAGTCTAGGAACAGCAGCGAAGTATATAAGTATACATGAATAACTTGAAGAGTGTAAGAATTATTAAAAGAATAGATTTTGGGAAGTATGCTTATTTGCTTTTTTGTAAAGAATTAGATGGAAATTGATGCCAACCTGAAATCTCTGCAGTAAATAATAAACTAGAGCTAATGCTTACTAACTCCACTTATTCTGACCCTGGATTGTTTTTGCATTATTCCAAGATGGTTAGCCCTTGTGCTAACCTTTTAGTCACACCAGATAAACAGCCACAATTAGATACGTATTTGTAGTATTTCGTTATTAACTGAACCCGAACACACACAAACAGTGTATAGCTCCAATGAAATTGGCTTATTGGATGTATTACTGTTAATATTCAATTTTATTTTGATGTAACTGCCGGCATTTGAGTGTTTTTTCCTAATCAGATGCTTGAAATTGCAGTTTAAATGAGGGCAGCAGAGGCAATTAGCTTAGTTTAGTATAAAGACTGGACACAGCCAGCTAGCCTGGCTAAAATTTGCTAATCAACATAAGATATATTGTTGTTTAATCTGTAGACAAACAGAAATCTAAAACTGTGTAAGTGAAATAAGTGTTAAATTAAGTTACATGAGAAAATTACAGAGGGAATTGTAAACCCGAGGTTTGTATGAAGAATTAGAATACTGTACTGGACATTGCTGTAGCCAAAAACAAAAGTAGTTAAACTAAAAAGACACTTTAAATATAACACAGACACTAAATAAGTCAAATGCTGTTCAAGCGAAGCCTTGTTGCATCTCTTGATCTCTTGAATCAACTTCTTGTGTTCTATGACTCATTTGCCCTTGAAAAACATCTGTTCAACACTGTCTGAGAAAAAAAAGTCCTTTTTCATGGAGGCTGCTCAAAGGAAAGTTATTGAAATGGTTATCTTTGTAACCCTCAGAACTACTTCTAAAGATAGCGGCTCCTACATGTGTGTGGCCACCAACCACTTCAACAAAACAGGCGTCTTCACCGCCAACAGCTCTGAAGTTGTAATCACAGTGAAAGGTTAGCTCTAGTGAATAACCTCTCAGGTTCAAACTGTATTTATATGTTATGGTTTCTTTAAGTGAAAAAAACATTCTCCTACATCTTACTCCCTCAGACCTGGTGTCAATCCCAGACATCTCCTTCACCGTGCTAAAGGAAGATTCCCACAACTATTCAGCCATGGTCGCCTGCCAGACAACCAAAGGGACTCTGCCTGTCACCTTTTCACTGTACAACAGGACAGAATTGGTTGCCAATACGACGGTTGAGGAGAGAGACGTCACATTTAAGGTTCCATTGGTCTTGGGCCGGCACTTGGGATTGCTCCAGTGCCAGGCAAACAATGGAGATAGGATCGAGTACAGTCAATGGATTCCCCTAGAAGTTGGTATGTGAATTGTTTGAAACTGCTGACACAACACTGTGGTACTCTCTACTTTCTTTTAATGGTCGTCCATGACATCTCTTGTCACCAACAGTCCCTGTTGGCGGGCCTGTGACGATTCGTTACGACTATGACGTTGGAGAAAACTACGCTGTGAACGGCCTGAGGCTGTATTGCAAGGCAGCGAAGGGATCTCTCCCACGGTACCAGTGGTTCCTCAACAAAATCCTCCTGCATGACCGAGGAAGCTTCTACCCACTGGTCAACCAGCCTCCAGAAGAGTCTATGCTCCTGCTGTTTGTAGGGAGGCGCAGCACTGGATCGTACCACTGTGAAGTGTCAGACAGCTTTGACAACACCACCACCATAAGAAGCAAGACGCTGTATTTGGATAATGAAGGTACCGTTGATCCACTGATTGATTAAAGTAAAGCATCCTTGTGACAGGTGAGAGCTGGTTTCATCTCTTCCTCATCTTCCTGCTCCTCCAGTGCTGAATCGTCTCCGCGCCTTGGACGTGGCAGTTGTCTTTGGATGTTTCACATTCCTGGTTCTCCTGGTCTCCATTTGTTTGTGTATTGGAGCGAAGTCCAGTGAGTTTCAGAGTCCTGTTTTTATCTTTATCTGGTGGTGTGATGACTTCGTCATTGCTGCTGGGGGTTCATGTTTTTTTTTTTACTCTTGTTTCAGGTCAAAGGCAGTTTGGAGAGAAGTCTCTGTGAGTTATTTCTCTGTTTAATTCTGACACCTTAAAAAATGATGACCACGGAGCGCCCCGGTAGCTTAGCTGGTAGAGCATGTGCCCCATGTATATCAAGCCTGAGTCCAACCTGGGCCCTTTACTGCGTGTCATCTCCTCTCTCTCCCTCCCCTGTCTCTCTCTAAGCTGTCACTATCAACAAAAAGCAGACATATAATATATATATATATATATAAAAGAAAAAAGAAAGAAAAAGGAAAAATGATGACCACATTTCACATGAAGCTTTTACTTCCTTTTGTGACGAGAGAACGGTGCTTCTTGATCCTCAGTCAGTTTTTCTTTCACTGAGGCAGAAAAACATGTCGGCAGTTCATCCACCATCTGCAACTAAAAAGAAACAATGGCCGATGCTATGTGAAAAAGTATTTCCTGTTTCCATGTTGGGTGCCATAAAACCCCAACAGCAGCTTTCATGGAAAGGTCCAAAACATCAACAAACAATGTAAAATCCGGTTCATCGATGCTCATGTTTGTTCATGGTCACACATGAATTAATGTGTGACGATATCCTGTATGTTAACATGCTACACACCTTGCCACAGGAACAATACCTAGTTTTATAATCGCTCCAAATAAGGTGTCTTGTTTACAGCTTAGACACACAAGATCAACAATGAGCTTGGAATATGTTTCGGGTTACAATGACAACATCTGAAAGCTCCTTTTTTGTTGTTGTTGCCTTTATTAGACCACCTGACGACTCGTAGACTGACTGTAAACATGGGGAGAGAAGTGAAAGACATGTGACAAAGGTTGAACTGGGATATGGTTATGTGATAGATGTATTGTACGACTGGTCTCTGAGTCACACATTTGTAAAAAGGGAACATCATAAAACTGCTCAGTCATTATTTTGGCTTGAACATGAAATGTCTTGCAGTGTCAATTGTACTCTCATAGCACCATCCTTTCAATGAGGAGAGAAAATAAAACTCAAACACTGATTATTATATTTTTTCACGTTCACATTATCTTGCTGTATGATGGAGCAAATGCTAAATGCCTAGGGTATAATTCTGGTGGACAAATACTCCTCTTGCTTTATAGAAATATTATCATGTTTTTTGCAAAAAGAAGTCAAATTGAAATATGACGAGTCAAAAGAAATCTCTGAATCACTCTTAAACAAATCATCAACAACCTCCTCCTCTGGTTGTTGAAAGCTCGATATTCCCAGAAACAACATTGCCACTGCCCCCGACCTCTGTGATAGCCACAGCACCATGTGTAGTTAGGCCTATATTACTTCCATTTTCTACTATGTCACTGCACTTTTAATAAACTTAACCTGTATATGTGACAAACTTTTACTCAACTTTTCTCCTCTCAGGTTGAGCTTGGAGATGGAGGGAATGATGACTGCAAATGAGGATGAGCTGGTTAATCAATATTTCTGTGTCTTCATCATTAAAAGCCTGTACACTTCACCCATTCATCCACTCTCACATGAGCCAGTTTCATGATGGCACATTTATCATCTCCATTAGGATAAATACTTAACTGTGACACGGAGCGCTCTCTACTTACAGGATTTCTCAGAGTACGATGAAGATGCTGACGTGGTGAAGATGGCCAGAGGTGGCGAATTTGATCAGGTGGGAGCAAAATTAAAGCTAGGGTAGGCAGTTTATTTTTGGCTTCATTGGGCAAAGAAATCCACAATAAGCTTTCAGCATATTGTTATACAAGTTGTCGAAGTCGCAGCCTCCTCCTGTGCCTCCAGGGTAGACAGTTTTCTGGAAAAAAAGAAACAAAAAAAAGAAGTGGCCACATACGTGAGCCTTTGGCTACGGTTAGTAGGTAGTAGAAGGCTTAACTATTAGCAACGTTTTTTCTACATCTCTGAAACGCTTTGCCAATATTGTCCCACTGACTGTTTGGGGTTACTTTGCAGTGTAGGCAGTTGTTGCCAATGCTGGAATAGCAACGTTTTCTGTAGGAATTTCCACCGTTGTATCAGCCTTTCACCATTAGAAAAGACCTGCATACGGATCTGCATTTGTAGAACAGCCAATAGGAACGCCCGCTCTCTGAACTGACCTGTGATTGGCCAAAGTCTCCAGGCACAGGCTAGATTTTCTAAAGCCTGAAAACAGAGCCAAGAGGGGGCCAACAGTCTGGTTTTCTCTCAGACCGCTGGAATTACAATATGCATACCCCATCTTTAATTAATGAAATCAATCAACCAATCATTTGATTGATGGCTATTATATATGTATTATATAATAAATGTTATATTATTACAAGCAAGCAGGCAAACTCTTCTGCTCATCTCTCCTCAGGCATCTGAAGCCTCTGTCGATGAATGGCCCTAAATTGAGGAAGAGAAGAAGACATTGGAGGATGAGCCAGTTGAGGGACCCTGAGGGTTCAAACTGTTATAAACACAGGCTGTGGTTGTTAAATAAATATTGGGTCATTATGCTCTGTGCCTTCACGTTTTTTTCAGTATGATGAATTACTATTCTATCTCTAAAGTATTTGTGGTGATAAACAAAAAGATCCTGTAAGTCATTATAATAACACACTTTCTCAGAATAATGACTTAACTTTTCAGAATAATGACATAGTATTTCAAAATAATGACTTAGTATCTCAGAATAATGACTTAGT
>CALSBV010012168.1:208867-226188 GCA_943590825.1 Bovichtus diacanthus
TTCAAATTAATGACTTAGTATTTCAAAATAATGACTTAGTATCTCAAATTAATGACTTAGTATTTCAAAATAATGACTTAGCATTTCAAAATAATGACTTAGTATTTCAAAAATAATGACTTAGTATTTCAAATTAATGACTTAGTATTTCAAAATAATGTCTTAGTATTTCAAAAATAATGACTTAGTATTTCAAATGAATGACTTAATATCTCAAAATAATGACTTAGTATCTCAAAATAATGACTTAGTATTTCAGAATAATGATTTATTATCTCACAATAATGACTTAGTATTTCAGAATAATGATTTATTATCTCAGAATAATGACTTTTAATCGCAAAATAATGACTTAGTAGTATTTCAGAATAATGAGAAACTTATTTTGAGATACTGAGAAAGTTTCTCATAATCATGAGTTATTGATCATTGTTTGTTGTTGTAATCACATTGGCGGAAATGAGCTTCATAAATCACTCAAACATGTTTCCTGGCTCCTAAAACTCCGCCCCTCCGCCGCGCAGCCTGACAGCGCATCCGCGTGCGCAGCTCCTCTGGGTAACACTCGTTTTCGTCCAGTGAAGCAGCGCGACAGGAGTTGCGAGGTGGCACTGACTGGCGGTAGTTTGGTTGAGTTAAACTGGTAGGCTGTGCAGTCAGGTCGGTGTACCCACACGGTGAGCCTCACAGGACCTGCTGAACCGGGGAGACATGGAGGAGACGGGCGGTGCAAGTGCGTACGGGGCTTCGCTCGCAGGTGGAGGCTTCGACTTCTACAAGTTTATCCGACAACCTCAAACCATCGTGCGGATACTCAGCTGGGTGAGTGGGCGTAAGAGTTTATGTTTTAACAGCGCGTGGTCAAAGGGTTTAAAAGAGAAAGAAATTATACCACATGGTCTGTGGGCAGGTGCGCTTGGCCTGGAGCGCGTAAACTGCCTCTGTGGAGCGGGTAACATCTCTGTTTGTGTTGGCCAGAACAACAGGCTACTATGGGCAGCGTCTCCGCCGGGCTCATGTTGCACGCAGCTGGTGTATGACAGCAGCTCGGCGACAGCACAGGTCAACACTGCTGTTGTCGGAGGACAAAAGACAGAAAACCGTCGGACACACTGAGAAAAGGAGCAAAACACCTCAAAGACTCTTGATTATCAATATGATCAATATTAGTCTGTTCGCGATCTCTGCAGTCTGTAACACTAGAACTGTGTTATCTAAAATAAGATTCCCTGTAACTTCTAAAGACACATACGACATTACTTATAATGTAAATAATATCAATAGTTAGTTAGTTATCATAAAAGTTATCATAAAAGTATTTTACAGACAAAGCATATTTGCATAAATATGTTTTTTTAATGTACCAGGGAAAGATGTTATCAGCTGCTGATCACCTGTTGCTAGGCAGATTTTGTGGCAGGGATTTGTTTTTGTGGTTAAGAGAACACTGATCTGGAACCAAACAAGTTATACAATAAAACCTATTGTTGTCTGATTGTGAGCACACAGATTGAACATCTCCTGGGTGAAAATTATTGTACGTGACTGCTTTCGTCTCCTTTCAGACTCATGCCTTGGATTACCAAGACTACGGTTGATTTTCATTTACTTGGTTCATGAAGCGCAAACTATTTGTGAGGCCTCTAGCTAATGCACATGCAAGATGAGGAAACACACAGCGTCACCTGGAGACTGTAGCATATCCAGTGTGGTAGATGAGGACAGAATGTGCCTTTGGTTGCACCAGCTGCTGAGTGTTGATGTGCTTGGGAAACTGTGTGTCCGATTATGTGTGTGTCACTGGTAAACAGGGCCTGATGGGCAGGTAAGGTGATACCTCTCTCCCTCATTAACCCGTGCCTTTACTCTTGGTGAATGTGTGCCACTGCTCTCTCACACACACACACACACACACACACACACACACATATACATCTCAAATTCACCCTGGCTAGATCACCATGTATCTCTCCTGATTTTAATCTCACTTCCACGAAGTGGCACCTATGACACAAGAGAGGATTGTTTGCTCTGTAACCCTGCCTACAGGTCCCATAATGCACCACGCCTGCTCCTGGAAGAATTTAAAAGTCTGGTACAATGCCTCCTGGTCATTTAAGGTGCTGAATCGCATCACTATACCTCCTCAAACAAAGAAAAAACTGTTTAATTACAGTATATTTAAGTAAAATAATAACTTCTGGTAGTGTTTTAGTTAATATTTTAAAAGTGTGCTGTGTAATGACACCTGACTAGGCATGGGACAATATACAAGTTTCATGCCACGATTTTCCTGGCCAAAATAATTACAATTCATGATTATTATCCTGATAATCATCAACCTATCCTTAAAACTCTTAAAATAGCACTAAAGCATACTGGAATCACTTTAGCTTGAGATTTAGGTAAGAAACAAATATTTTTATTGCATCACAGATAGGACATCCTTTTTTAGTGAAAAATAAACAATCTTACATAAGGTAACCACAAATCATAAGGCCCCCCTGCATAGGTAAAGGATACAAAACAAAACTAGCAATATTGTGTGAGTCTGTTCTGTTTCACAGGGATTATAATCCTATATTGTCCAATCGCGCAGCGAGCCCCAAAAGAGCACACTGTATGTAAATATGGCATTAACATGTTTTTGACATCTGTCACTTGACACACAAACACTTTCCATCTGTCCAGTTATGTACAGAAACATCATCTGCTCCACTAACGATCCCTCTGTCTCACTTTTGTCTTGTGTTTTGGAACTCCCCCCATATTCACTTCCCTAATGTCTCTGTCTTCTGCTATTTCTCTCTGCTTTTTGTTCATCAGCAAGATTGTGGCCTGTTTCTCTCTCCCTGCCCTCTCACCTGACCTCGTTCTCCTTCCCACTCGTTTAAACAGTCCCTCTCTATCCTCCTCCCGGATCTCATTATGAGTGTTGTTAGTTGAGTTGGTGGCATCTCTGGAGTCACATGGCAGGCAGCTGCACTCAGAAGTAGGTCACATGGTTAGCTGGGTAACCAGAGGAGACAGCAACAGAGCACGGGACGGTCAGAGGAAGCCGGCAGCACTTACTACTTTATAAACACACGATGGGCACAAGAGTATATCAAGAGACTGTTTATGATGACGCGTAATGATGTCACTGTTTCCTGTAATGATTGCATGTTTTGGACAATTTGTTAAAATAGAAATGGATACGGGTTCTCTCTGGACTTTCTTCACTTTCACATTATTTTAGTCTCTTCTGTTAACTTTGCTTTCAGTAGAGAGTAGAGGCTGCCCGAAAGCTAGCAGTCTCAAAACAAAATGGTCAGCAGTAATGTAAAGTATGCAATGTGAAGTTAATGGCTAAACTTTCTTTCTTCTTGTGTTACTTTGCAAATCATTGAAGACCACCTTCTCCTTTTTTCCGATCCAATGTAGATATTTGCCCTGGTGGTGTTTGCTTCCATCACAACAGAGGGATACATCAACTCTGCCCACAGTCCTGAGGTGAAGTGCATCTTCAACCAGAATGACTCCGCATGTCATTACGCTTTAGGCATCGGGGTGATCGCCTTCCTGGCGTGTGCGGCCTTCCTGGTGTTGGACGTTTACGTGCCTTTTATGAGCAACGCACAGGAAAGGAAGTACGCTGTCATGGCAGACCTGGGATTCTCAGGTGAGCAAGAGCATTACAGGGATTTCTTTGTTTGTTTTGTTCGAGCTATAAAGCTGCACTAATCAATATTTTTATGTTACTACATAAAGACTGTAATGTGAAAGGTGTCGCTCGTAGTGATGAACCCACTCTACTCTGCAGTTCTCCTCCGCTGTGTGGGGTGATTGGAGCTTCTTTCAGCTCATTGTTTTGGTTTTACGGCCCACAGCTTTAATGTTTTGATTCACTCTCGCCGCACTCATCAACCTCCTTTCCAGCCACAACCCGGGAAGTTGTTTTGAGCGGGAAAAAAATCCTCTAAAACCCCACTGTACACGACCTTCTCAGCACCAAACATTATACAGACAAAGTTAGTGACTAGCTGGTGAACATAGTTGAACATTTAGCAGCAGATATTTCCCCTCTTAGGCTTTGGTGTACAACAGAAACGGAGCTAAAAGAGACTGAATATTGGACATATCCAACTCCAAATGAATGCTCATGCTTCTCCATATCTCTTGTTAATATAAGATCATTTTGCTAACACGTTCACCATATCAAATTTATAAAATGTCAATGATGTATTTATACAGAAAGCCTCTGAGTATTGGCGTAATGTGCAACAGGCCGCTTTCACAACATGACATGTATTATTCATCGTTGCACTCAGTAGATGAGTGTGCAGCAGATGACGGCACATATTGTGATGAAGTTAAACATTCATCAGTACATGACACAGTTGACAGTCAGCCATTCTTCGAGGAAACAAAGAAGTGGTAGTTTGAAAAGCAGCTTGTGGGGATTTGAGCAGATGGCAACAGGAGAGACCTTTGTTTTCTTTTGACGTTGTTTTTAATGTTTTTCACAGGAATATACGTTTCATATGCGGGTTTTCAGCTGACTAACTTTGACGTCTTTGTTTTGCATTTTGGAAAAACAATCATTTATATCTCTCTGTGTGTGTGCGCATCTGTGTCCCTCTATGTTTTCCAGGGGCGTGGAGCTTCCTGTGGTTTGTGTGTTTCTGCCTGTTGGCCAGTCAGTGGGCTAAAACTCATGATATCAGCGGTGTCCCAGAGGACGCTGCGCGTGCCACTGTGACCTTCTCATTCTTCTCCATCGCCACTTGGGTGAGCGGGACTGCTGTTCTCCTCTTTTCAGTACAGCTCAGATTTTCATTCTCATCTAAGTCTCTGCAAGAAAGCTAGTAGGCATATTTCCTGAAATGTCAAATTATTCCTTTTAAAGCAGCCACTGGCTTCAGTTCAAGCTACTATGACAGAAAGAAACTTGCAGTAGACTTGAAACCTGCTTTCGGTACATCATTAATTCTTGTATAGTATTTATTTACGGCTGTGAGACTTTGCGTAGTAACACATGAAGTCACATAGTGTAGATAAAAGTCCAGGTACCATTTTCAATGTAAACAAAAAGGAATGAAAACTCCGTTAACAATAAATCATCATTAAAAACAAAGAAAGTTTGTTTTTTCATGAGTTAATAGCATTGGTTATCATGAAAAAAGTAAAGATAATACTGGAAAAGTCTTAAAGTAACTGTAATAACGCTGACATTTTAATTTCATTGTGCAGGGAATCTTGACCTACTTTGCGCTGGGCCGTTTCCGCCGCGGCGTTAACGAAGTTACCATCCCAACCTACACGGAGCCGCCACCAGATCACAACAGCCCCTACCCTCCGACCTACGCCCCCACCTCCTACAACCCCACTACCTACACCCCTACCACTTACGCAGCCTATCCCAGCAGTGTGCCCGACATGCACCAGCAGCCTCCCTTCACCCCGAACCCCCAGCCGCAAGGAGACGCCGGCTACCAGCCGCCCAACTACTGAGACAAAGGGACGAGGCGGTGTTCCCAGTCATCTGTTGGTACGCTGACTGTAGTTGCACTGCGCAGACCCAGAGCTATATCATATTGATGTCGTTTTACATTTGATTCGACACATTTTTCCATGTGTTGTCCGATTTGAGAGCCTGAGCAGTGCAACTGCAAGTTAGAGATGAGGGACGCTGCTGTTTACGTCAAAGCGCCTGAAGTCAGATCTTAAGACATCAGGCTGACCGGTGAGATTAGCGCTGATTATTGGGAAATCTCACTTTAGACCTGTGTGCAAAGATGCAACTTTTTTTCCTTTCTTTTCTTTTTTTCTTTTTTTTTTTTACCTCAAATGGGCTGATCCTAAAGGGGAGAGGTAGGTAAAATGTACCCAGGAGGTCAAAGGTCATGTGACGTTATGAAGAATACCTGTGACGGCTCCACTCAGAGTGGAAGAAGCCAACACTGAATGTGTTCCTCTTGGCGCTCACTTGACAATGTGCATTTGTACATAGATTTCACTATGCAAAGCTGCCATTTTAATGGTTGTATGTGCCAGATTATTCTTGTTTTATTTGGTTTAGTGGATGTTTCCCCTTCCGTGCACTTATCTTGAGGACCTTGATTAAATAGTTTAGAGTGTATTCAATTTACAAATGATTTTGTGGGAGTAGAGCACAATGGGAAAAGACCCCTTTAAAGCCAAATGTCCACTTTCTGATTTAGTTTTTTGTCAAATGTGGGTTCTGTTGAGATTACACAGTTAAGTTTCTTAGCCATAACACCATAAAATCTCCTTTTGAATGAAAGTTTTTAAATCTATGTGCTTCACCATCTTAACTAGCTATGTTTTTAAGACCGCGCTAATCAAAATGTGTTCTTGGCGGTGACATGAGGAAACCATAGAAATCCCTCAATTTCTTTAACAAACTAGTGTTGGTAAAAGTGGGTTACATGTGCCAATCTACAGAGGTGTTTATTGGCCGTTCAGCCAGTGTTGCCCTTTACACTTGTAGCTAACATTCAGATAGATAGGAGGGAGAAGATTGTAGATAACTGCACTCATTTAACAGGTTTATCCACGGAGCGTGTCCTCATGCTGAAGAAGAGTAACTTATTAACTACCAGAAACAAAGCTCCCTCATCAGCCTGCGGACAGAGCGGCCACACACTTCCTCCAAAGTCTTTGTGACATTTAGTTTTGTGAACACTGATGTTTATCTCCTTAATGTAGACTGTTGAAGGCAGATTGCAGCGGGTGTCTTTCTTTACCAATGACAGATTAACACCTCAGCCTGAAATGTTGAGAATGAAACACCTTGGCCCTAGAAAGACTGCTGGTTTACTTTGTGCCTGACAGTAATATGTCAGTCAGTGTAACACCTCAGCTGTCTTGTCTGGATCCAGTTCTGGCTGTTGTAGCTCAGCCAAAAGTGACGCTCAAAAGTTGGCCTGAGGTCAGAAGGTTATTGTGGTACCACATTGAAAGCATTGTTGATTATAATGTAGGAAACGTGCATAACTTACTGAAGCCAAATATATGAAAAGCACTGCTGTTTTGTCATTTGTGCCTTTCAGGAGTAATGAAACTTCAATGGGTTTCTTGTGGAAGGGAAATGAATAAGAGCAAATAAATGCCATGATTACATTTTTAAGTTATATTTAGGTGAACCAGCTGTACATCACGGCTGCTGAGTGATTTTCTGGAAAAACTGTCAAATCTTCTTTTCAGTTAACATTTGATATAAATGCATCATCTGCAGCTTGTATTTACCCAACTTAAAGAGAGAATCTCTAAATTGTGCCTTCAGATTTACTATTAGTATTATAATTGTAACAAGGCTAAAAACTGCATATGCAATACTTTTTTTGCAGCCCATTTAAAATTTAGTAAAGTTAATTCACTTGATATTTTTGGGGGATAATTTATATTTCATTATTGTCCATGTTTTAGATGTAAGACGAGAATGATTTGTGATGCTTACAAAATTGTTTTATAAAAACTGGCACTAAATAGTGATCACTTCGGTTGGCTTGATTTTCAGTGTTTTGATAGTTGTAAAGTTCTCCTTTTGCTTTCATTTTTTGTCATGGTGTCAACAGCACAATAGCTGGAATCATTGGTTCATAGAATAAAACAATACAGGATGTACATTTATATTCAGGTTTACTTTTTCCATTCCAACCTGCCGGCTCACTGCAAGACCTTGGAGCCTGCCAGGATTTAAACAGGTTATTTTGGTCCTCTGTAGCATGCGAGGGCATTGGGTTACATAAAACACAGTTTGTCTTTAGAGTTAAATACATGTACTTCAAGTTTAAAAAGGGGGAGATGAGGATAATCTCCAAACAGTTATGAAAATACATAATGTGAGATTCAGTTTATTACACCTGACCTGCCAAGTTGAAACATAAGAGTAAAATCTTCAGAATGTGGCAAATACTGCATTCATACATGCATAATACATTGTTAAAACATTTATTTAAAATATTACATTTGAAAGGCTAAAGCTACAGTTAAAGATGTTGAAAGATGCCCAAAGAAAATCTACAGATATCAACACCACAGTGTAGTAAAACCTCTGATAGTTACTTTATTCATTTTCAGGGTTATTACGTAAAAACAAAAATATATGGAATGAGTCACACCAATTAGACACCAAATGCAAAATAAATAAATATTGCTGTTCAAATCAAATTCTTTAGCAGAAACTTTTAAGGTAACTAAAAACAGGAAACTCCAATCCAAACTCATTTCAAAATTAATGTCACAAAAAAATATTTGCATACCAAGGCTCACTCACACAAAAACATTTGCTTCCTGGATTTATACTCTGCTCATCTTCTGCAAGTGTTTTTGTGTTCAGAGATGGAGAGAGGAGAAAAGCTTCCTGGGAAACGCAGAGTCCACGAGTTTTCCTGAGAGGACATGTTGTGGAGTTTCGTTCCTGAACGGAGCGCGGTTCTCTTTGTCCACCATCAGACCTCCATAACACTTTCTACACAACGCCTGATACTTGTCAGCTCCGCCGATCACTTCTACCTGTGGCACAGAAACATTCGTTTTAAGAATTTGATGACAGAAAAGGGGACTTTTGTTCAGTAAATCTACCCCACTTCACATTTAAAGACGGGTGACATGGACACAACTAATGCTTATTAGGGTCTTTGTAGCTAAAATAAAATAAAAAATAAAAAAACATTTCATAGCCCGGGGAGCTGGGAAATATTCCAAGAAAATACTATAAAAGTAGCACATTTTCAATAATACATTTATTTTTTGGTAAGTACATTTGTGAGATTTTTCTCATAAATGTACCACTTTAATCTTGGAATATTACCCCCTTGCCCGGCAGTCCTAATACGCTGTCATATACAACATTTAAATTATTTTTAGAATAGTCTATAAAAACATGAGAATTCAAAAATATTCCATCCCATTTGGTTTTTTTGTGAAATAAATATTATAAATATAAATAAATATTGCAGACATATTTTGTTAAAACCCATCTTCTTAGAATATAATCACAGCATATAGAGAGAGACACCATAATAGTTATTTGTCCAACCCAGAAAAGTGTTCTGAAGCACGTTATGATCAACTCCTTGAAGACTTTTCTGAAGTTCGCCTCACCTCCTTCTCTGTTCCTATCCTCTTGGTGTATGCAGCTTCTTTGAAGCACTGCATGCAGACGGCGTTGAGCTTCACTACGCTCTCCGCTAGAGGGATGAGGTTCAGGATGTTTCCAAATGGCTACAAGAATGCATAGGACAGGAGAAAAGCAGTGAGAACAACTGAATGGATGGAGGTATAATTACATTACAAGGACAGAAGAGACGCACTATAGTGAGAGATAATGAGCTCTGGTATAGTGCTGCAGATTCTTCACAATCCTCCCTCAAAAATGCCTTCTTGCCTCTGACATTTTCAGACAGAGGTGCTCCATCTGCCCCTGCAGCATCCACACACAGTGCCCGTTTGTCAGTATCACATAGACATGTGGAGACAAACACAAATATTCACCTTTCTCTGGAACGTTCCATCCAAAGCAGCTACAATGACTGTCTTCCCTAAATTGGCCATCTCTTCACAAAACTCCACAGTGTCTGGAAACTACAAGAACACAAAAGAAGTGCAGATTTGGTTAGTCAGGAATTTGTCCCGAGTAAGACATACTGTATGAAAGTTAACAGTCACTAGTTTAGGGCAAAGAAGAGGAAAACATAAAGCATATATACTTACAAACTGTCCTTCATCAATTCCAATAACACATGCTTCTAATGCAAGAGACCGCAAGTCTCCCAGACTATTGGCTGGTACAGCTTCCATTATACTTCTAAAAAAAGGTGGACAGAATAGAGGGGGAAAAAAAACTTTAAAAAAGTGCATTGTCAAAGTAAATGCATCCGATACTACTAATACTTGTACTGAAAATTACTTACGATTTATTCAGAGCTCCACCAAAATAATTACCGACAGGCAAATCTACACATACCAAGGAATCTCACCACGAGAGGTCCTCTTTTGCTCAGGTATCAGGACAGTGAAAGACATACAGTATTTCTCCCTGTCTGTCTTATTAATGCAATTCCTCATTTTGTACAATTCAAAAAAATTAAGTCTACTCTTTTAGACAAAAGGTTAATTGCTGTACTTGTAGAGATATTTTCAGCAATCCACCTCAGCATCACATTTTTCTTTTGTCATTAATGTGTCAACAATTAAAATGTAATATTTACAACAATAGTCAATCCGCCCAAATAATTATTTGTTATTGTAGGGAAATTGCATAAATAGGTGTGTAAAACGTTTGAGGTTATAAAGTCTTTAGATCTTCATTTTCTGAAGACATTACCACATCCACAAACACAAAGACCGGTATATTTCTGTAAATGTAGAATTTAAAAAAGTTAATTTAAACAGGGCACTTACTTGTCATGTGTGGCCATGCCCGTGTCAGAATAACGCGAGTCTTTGGCATATTTGATCACCAAGCAGTTGTACTGGGCTATCTGGAACCTGCGCACTCTTCGCATTAGTTCAGTGCTGCACATTAAATGACAATCATTTAGTTAACATCAGTGGAAACCCAGCTTTACATTTATGTACATGAAAATACAATTGTCAGTTATGTGACCGTGCCAATCAAACATCAATGTCATACAACATGCTACTACAGGTTAGAGGCAATGTGTACTACGCTTTATTATATTTGTAATGTGTAGTATAATGTGTAACATCAGTTCGAAGTGGTCCTACAATGTGGTAATATACAAAGCATACTAGATGAAATCTGTGGGTTTCACTAAATATGATTCATATAGCTTCTATAGATGAAAGCTGGATAAACAACGGCAGATATTTGGCGGGATGTGGAAGTCTTGGCGGAATATTGTTTTAACTTTACATTAAACGGTGAATATGAATAACAGCTAGCTACGCATGCAAGGAGACGTTCTGTTATTATGTTTGTGAATTAAAAACTCACCTTTTGCCTGAAAACATTGGTCCAAAGATGACCTAAAAACAACAGTGGAGGGCTGTTAGTCAGTAAAGTTAAGAGCTGAAAAAGTCAATGACACATTTTGTTTGCATTCCTTTAAATAGACACTTACGTTAGCTAATACTATGTCCTGGTCATCTAAGTTAAGGTACACTTCGTTAACGTGAGCTTGTTGATGGGACGATAATAACTGTAAAACACATCAGACACTAACCTGAATTTGTCCCAGTGCTTTCCTCGGTGAATTTGGCGGAAGTCTTGGGAAATCCACAAGGTCCATTTTCACTTAAATACGCAACACTAAAGTGTAAATATAAATTTTAAAAAACAGTTGAATAAATAACATATATATATTACGAATGTACTCTCACAGGAAAGTCCTGAAACAAAACGTTGAATCTGGCGCGCAGGCGGTTTGTGGGCAGCTTTATCTCAAATAAACCAACCAATCAAATCAACCAAACAGCTTCCACAGAGCTGTGACGACAGAGAGCGCCGCGCCACAACTGACCAATCAGAGCACAGAACGTCAGACTCAGAGGGGGAGCGGTTGTTCTGCAAGAGGGGTGAATATCTGATTATTTTCATTATTCCACATGCATTTTTTTTTTTTTATTCACAAACAGCATTTTTTTCACAATCGCTAAGTGTTCACCTTTGTACATATGTCCTCCTTTTTTAAAATATATATATATATGTAGGCCTTATTGTCTTTTAATATCCTAATGTTACGCTCTTCATATGTTTTGTATCACTTATTTCTGTTCTGTGGGCCTGATAATTGTTTACCTGATTTTTTTTGTTACCGATATGATAACAACAACAACGAAACAGTCAGACAATTTGTGTAGTAAGTATGGCAAGATGTTGCTTGCATCATAGTCGGCTATATACTTCTGACAATCTGTAACTAACCAGGCTGTCCTTTAATGTTTGTCACAATGTTACCATCCCACATTCAAATGTCATGTTTTATGTTTGCTTGCAGAGGTCAATATAAATGCCCACATCTGTAAGAAAAAATATTGACTTTTTACTGAGGCATCTCTGAACAAAATGCCAGGAGTAATATAAAGCTTTATGTATGTAAAACGAGCAGTAGCAATAGTAGTCTAGCCCACTGTAGTAGTGCATATTCCAGAAACCAACTCACACCCAGTTGACACAGTCATATTATAATTCATTATCATTTACAAACAAACACGTGTAAAGCTAAAGCTGTATTGTTGTAGTTTTGTTTCAACACGTCATGACTTTTACTTCCGCAGTTACTGTCTGTAGTGGTCACGTGGTTGTGCAGCGACAGAGACGTACATGTAGGAAATAGATCCAGAATATTTCCCTTCCCCGTTTTCAACTCTGCAGTAAACACGTTTCCAAGGTCTCACTATCAGTGACGGAGAGCTTTTCGATCGGTTTGCTCTTCAAACTGAACTTTGGTCTAAAGTCCTTCAGCTGCGCACATGTGGCTCGGATTGATCTGCCAGCGGACTTCAGGCGACTCCAGGAGAAAACATGACGCACTGGACTGACATGAAGAAAGATGTAAGAGTTGGATTTTGAGTGTCATTTACCCTTCTCTCTGTGCTGGCATTATGATAGCCTATTGTAGGGGAGTTATACATAGTAGCAGAGGAAGTAAAGCTATTTTACTTAAGCAAAAGTAGCACAGTGTAGAAATAGCCTACTCTGTTATAAGTAGCCTAAGTCTTGCATTCAAATTTTTACTCAACTAAAAGTACAAAAGTTCAAAATATAGGCTTACTTAAAGTAACAAAACTCATTATGCAGAATAACCTTTTTCAAAATCCTGTATATATTGCTGGTTTATAATTATTGATGCATTAATGTGTACATCACTTTAATGTTGCAGCTGGTAACAATGGGGCTCATTTGAATGACTTTATATACTGCTGTGTAGCTTAACCAATACTAATACATCATAATTGATTAGTTGATTTATATGGGCTATGAATAATCGTAATATATACAAAGTAACCTAAAGTTATCAAATAAAGGTAGTGGAGTAAAATGTACAATATTTTCCTCTGAAATGTAGTGAAGTAAAAGTATAAAGTATCCTAAAATGGAAATATTCAATTAAAGTAGAAATAGGTAGACTTTCCACCGCTGGTTATAATAGCTATATCTGTCAGCTTATATTTGACGTTTTAAAAATAACAATCTTTCATAGTTCCTCTTACAACCAATGAATGAACTAGTCTCGTTTAAGCAGAGGGTAATTCTAGCAGGGGAGGGCGCTGTTGACCGTGTTTACGGTGTCGTATCAGCGGCTCATGGTGGTCGCTGTCTCGGCTTTCATGGCCGCTCAGCTGACAGCAGTCTCTCCGCGTGACAGGAGCTCGAGAGGCAGTATTCACCCAGCCGGTGGTCGCACAGGATGTCGGCAGACGACGTGATCAAGGCTCACGTGAAGGCTTTGAAGGAAGGTCGGTCTGTTTTGAACTAACATGCTAATTCTCAATAATGCACATACATCCGGTAGAGCCGCACAGGGCAGGCCCGCAGCGTCAGAGGAACACAGGTGTTCTGCCAAATTCTGTTTCCCTGTCGAAGATTTGTAGCCCGAGATAAGATACAGCATTTAAAAAACGTATATTTTCTCTTACAAAACGCAGGTTGAGGCTGACAAAATATATTCCACACTTTTTTTAAATGTATATAAATAGTCTATGTTTAGGCTAAAGAGGAAATTGGAGGGCCTTTAAAAAAAATATGTTGCCCTTCACTGTGCTACAGAATTGTTGGAAGAGGGGAAACTTGATTATGAATGGTATACCATTTTCATTTCTTTTAAACTTTACTGAAAATATTCAATACATTTGTTACACGGACACATGTTCCAGTTTGTCATCATAAAAGTTGCAGTAAATTCAAAGTATAAAAATAATGTTAATTTTTACTAATAATAACGTGTAGGGAAAGAGAATAATGATAATAATAAGAAGAACAAAAGCCTTTTGGGTCTGCTAAACAATTGGAGTACATTTGAAATGTCTAAATAATCTAATATTTTGCTAATTTATGATTTTTGTGTTTTTAAGTTTTCAATAGTCAAATACGTTTCAACGGCATTGTTTAAAGTATAAAAGGAGGGTAGTCTTTTCAGCCATACCATTTTATGGATATAATATGTAGCTAAGATATTAATCAAGTTAATTATGGAAGTTTCATCTGCCGAGAACATTTTCTTTTCTTTTCATTTTATTTGGTGCCTTTATTAGAGCAGCAACAGCAGGGAGATGACAGGAAGTGAGGGGCGAGGGAGAGATGGGGAACAACCTGCAAAAAAGGTCTAAACTTGAATCGGGGATGTTGTCATTCATGATCAGTGCCTTAACCCCCCCGGTGCCCTATAATAAACTGTTTATTATATTATACACCTATTAACATGCCTAACAAATCAAGAAACTTCCAAAAATCATTAAGTTAAATTATAATGTATAACACAAGTTAAATTAATTTAGTTAAAATCCCATTTTGGTCACAATGATTTGCAGCATTGTCCACCATGCCCTAATTAATACACCCTGAAATATTGAAAAAGATAGCTTTGTTCTTGAACGTAGAGAAGATGAGATTTGAGAGATGCGTTAGAGATTTCATGGCTCTAACGCAGCCTTTTTATATACTCGTATCAGTCAAAATGTGACTTTGTAACCACATTTTTTTGTTAGGGTTGTCTATGCTATCATCCCCTGATTATTTATTGTATTTTTTTCTTTTTGAAAACCAAATCAATATATTTTTTAGAGAAACAATTGTACAGCTGTGATTGTAGACCGATCAATATTGTCTCACTGTATAAATATCGTCAAAGTATTTACCCCTAGTGTGCACTACAATGTCCTGCTTTGATGCGGTGTGTGTCCAGGTACGGAGCGCGCCCGTGGTCTGGCTCAAACGTTGCTCAACGTGCCATATGGGGAGGGAGATGGAGAGAAACTGGATGTCTACATACCCAGCACCAGCTCTTTGGGTATGGACATGTGTGACTGCTGTGACATATGCAGAAGCACAGATTATGTGTGAGGATTAACAGGCCTGTTTCCCTCTGTCTCAGATGTCCACCTTGTTATTTACCTTCATGGAGGCTACTGGCAGTTTCTCAGGTACGGTGTTATATTCTCTTCTGCATCACAGTGAAAATATACATTTGCTGTTCAGGTTTTTCACGTCTAAGCTTTGTGCTCATACAGCAAGGAGGAGTCAGGATTCATGGCTGTTCCACTCGTTGATAAAGGCGTAGTGGTGGTTGCCGTCGGCTATGACATCGCCCCCAAAGGTAGAGTTTTTCTTTTTGTTTGTTCTGATAATGTTGTTTCTTTACTTGGTGATAAACCGGGAATGACAGCCCTCTGCCTGTGCCCCTTTCAGGCAACATGGATCTGATGGTGTCTCAAGTACGCCGGAGTGTTGTGTCTGTTGTCCAGCAGTATTCTCACATCAGGTACCCACGCTTGTTTTCTGACCTGTTATTACCCTGCTTAAAGTTCATTCTTCTTAAATGTATAATACATAACTTTTCCGCATAAAAATGTCTAAAAACGGCTAGACCTATGGTTATATATTTTGTTGAGTTGTGTATTTACATTATCCCAAATGTTTCCAACAATTTTAAACCTAGAGAATCAAGGTCCGTTTCATTTGGTTTCCTGGCGTATCCCCTTTGAGCCTGCGTCAGCGTTGTGGTTGTCTGCCAGAAGCTGTCATAAATGTACTTTTTATCCAGTTTTAAGCCACATTCTTATGATACACTTTATCAGATTTTAGTCATCGTACATCTGGGAGCAAATGTTAGTGACAGCTAACCAGGACTTTCTTTGTTTACTGAACTGCATCTGAGAAACACTGATTTTTAACGTGAAACTGCTTCATTCAGTGTTTTTACCAGTTTTAATCACCAGTTCTGTTTGTTTTAGAGAGGAGAAAACCTCTGTGGATAATTCGGCTCCTAATTAAAAATTTAACAAATAAAACCGGAACTATTAACACTGAAGGAATCCTAACTGGGAGAAGCTGACTGCACTGGTGGTGAAGACAACAACTCCCATGATCCAACACTACTTCACGACACCACTCAAACTCCGTCTTTTGTTATTGTTTTGATTGCGAGACCCCTAGCGGCAGAAAATTATATATTATGCGTTGAATGCATTATGTTAAAATGTATATATTTTTTAAACGTTCCCTCTGATCCTGCTCTTCTCTCATTTAGTGTGTTTGTTTGTGTTTTATGAACTCTTACTGATCTCTCCCTCAGTGGCCTGTACCTGTGTGGCCACTCTGCTGGGGCTCACCTGGCTGCAATGGTCCTCTCCACTGACTGGTCGCAGTACAGCATCACTCCTCAGATCAAAGGTAAGGTCCATCAGGTGAGATGGGACTAGACTGACACACAGCATACTGAAGAAGAAGCACAGATGCTCAAAAAGGTTGAGACAAATGCAGCTCATATACTTTTCTCTTGTTTCTCTTAATTGTGTTGTAGGTGCTTTCCTTGTCAGTGGCATATATGACCTCCTGCCCATCCTGTCCACCTACGTCAACGAGCCTTTGAAGATGACAGAGTAAGTTCCTTACTGCAGTGCATCTAACTGGACCTTTCGTGCAATAACATGTGCTGCAGAGTTCTGATTGTTACAACTAGAGTCCTGCTGAAAGAGACTGATATCTCAAGCAGGTTTATGCTAGATGAGCACAGGGACATTGGAGGAATGCAGTAGTAGATGTTCGGCCATTAATAATCAACATCTACAATACATTGCAATTGGTTATTACATTGATATTTGCAAGTCAAATAATACGGAACAAATCTTTTTTTTTTATCTGTTCTATGCAATTTGTCTTGATTTGGAATATCATGTGGAAAGCTAAGAAAAGATGTCGGATCATTTTACCCTCCAGACTCCACCGATCAAAGAGTTGCATCAATCCTTTTGTGGCTCCAGAGGGAGCTATGTGAAATCTGATAAATTAACTTATTTTGACCTAGTTTATTAGAGACTCTTAAGAAAATCAGCCTTAGTGTATGAATATTTTTTTGACATTTGGTTAAAAAAAATTACTGTAGCTATGACATGTATAATCTTTTCAGGATATTACAGTTTGAGCTCCTTTTTTAAATTTTTTTTTAATTCACTTGACAATTTAACAAATCTAAATGCTTACGTTTTGAAGATTCCACATCTAAAAATGAGATTATGATCCAGAGGAGGTTGAGAAACACTTATGTGTTCGCATGTAAAAATGAACTGTGATGTCGAGGTGTGTGTGTGTGTGTGTGTGTGTGTGTGTGTGTGTGTGTGTGTGTTTTATG
>CALSBV010012168.1:226288-239690 GCA_943590825.1 Bovichtus diacanthus
GTGTGCGTGTGTGTGTGTGTGTGTGTGTGTGTGTGTGTGTGTGTGTGTGTGTGTGTGTGTGTCAGTATTTGACTCCCCCGGGTGTCTCCTGTTGGCAGGGAGGTGGCGGTGAGGAACAGCCCCAGCGAGCTGGTCCCTCAGCTCAAACTCTCCTCCTCCAGCTGCCGCATCATTGTAGCCGTCGCTGAGAACGACTCGCCGGAGTTTCGCAAGCAGTCGGAAGAATACTACAAAGTCAGTGCTGCTGATGGAGCTTTACTATTCTTTTGTTCTGTTACTGCTGGCAACTGTCAACCAGCACAATACAGAGAAACCGGCGGCAGTAATGTGTATTCCATGTGCTTCCCTGTTTACAATGCAAACAGAACATTGCGGCGTAGCAAAGCTAGTGGTCAAAAACTCCTTGGGCTACCGTTTAAGGTTAAAGATAATTAATATTTTAAATATTGAATAAAATTATTTATAAGATCTTTTTTGTTTTGCGGATTAATGGTTTAGTTTATAAAATGTCAACAAATCTAGAAAAATGTTCATCTCAAGTTTTGGAGGCCAAGGATGTTGACGTTTTTAAATCACTTGTTTTGTCAACAACCCAAATATATTAAAATGAGATTAATGATTAAACAGAAAAAAAGCAACAAATCTTCACCTGAAACAAGAGATAGAGATAGATGCCATTTTCTTTTATTAGAAAGTTAAATAATCAAGAACACACATTTTTAGATTTACATTTTTCAAATAATTATTAAATCAATATTTTGTGTCAAAATGTTCATTTCGCAACAATATTGCTGAACATTTTTCCCTTGCATGTGTTGATATTCACCAAGTTGTAATCGTTTTTAAAGATGTCAGTTCTGAACGCCTCTGCAATTTGAGACAACTTCACAAACTGACAAATTAAATTTCAGTGTGTGAGTGATTTTGTAATCATGTTTTATTGAGAAACATAAAGAGAGCATTTTTAGTCAATAGTTGTGTGTGTGTATATATACAGTACATATTATTTTCTTACCTCATTCTTCTGGCTTTATAGACTTTAGAGGCGTCAGGACTTGATGTGATCATGGAGGATGTGGCGACCACAGATCACTTCAGTATCATCGAGCAACTGGTAGATGGGGAGTATCAGCTAACAAAGGTACACACACTCGCAAAAACGAAAAAAACAAAGTCATGATAAATGTTGATGCTATTTTTCAAAATGTCTTTTCTTTCTTTCCAATATCTTTACAATATTAATACAATGCCTGTAACTGTGCTGACAACAGCAATAGTAGTCTACTCAGCTTTTCACTCAACATCCAACCCATTTTTAGTAGTTTTCCACAAAATTCTGCATACATTTTATGGTAGGCACACAAAAAACTGTTGTGTTTGAATTCATTTGTTTCTTCCTCTGTAGCTTCTCTTGAAGACGATGGGGAAGAGCTAAGGTGGCAGTCTTTGTCCCATTATCTAATATCAACATACCTCTGTATCAACATACACCTCTGAACAGAGTCATTGTGCACCGATACTGATTATATATGCATTATTTCAGGTTTGTACAGTGGTAAATGTACAATTTCTATAATTTTGATTGATCAACAATGAGGTGGCATGGATTGTTTTGAACTGTTTAATTTCTTGTATCATTACCTCTTTGTTCACTGTAGATACTACTGTCAGAAAAAACATGTTAAGAAAACGTTGTGTGCCTAAAACCGAGTCACTTCAAGAATAGTAGTGATTGTAGCAAATTCTATAACTGTTCTAACCTGATCATATCCACTTGTAAACAGATTATTTAACGACCATAGTGCACAATGTTATCATAAGGAAGTACTGTTGCACTGGCACACTAAGAGCTGTAGAGCTCATGATTAGTTTTGGCATATTTACAGTGTTTTGTAAAAGAGTGGGTCTGTCTGTTTTGTGTTTTTTTTTTTCTTTCTTGTGACAATCTGTACCACAACTTAAAGTCCATGGGAAGGACAAGACTAGAAACTCATGCCAAGAGTACTGATGTATCATAAAAAGTGTATGTAGCTTCTTATTTTAACCTACACAAGACTGATATCTCACCCAGTGAACTTGAATGAACACTATATATTTGCACTGTTTATTTGAGCCTAATATAGTACTGATATTTAAATACACATATTTTTTAAAGAAGAAAATGACACTAAATTTACCCGATGCACATTGTTACTGCGCTCATTCTAGCATCCTAAATACTTGTTTACTTTATTGTTTACACAAAGTGTTTTATTAATCATGACTGTAGATTATAAAGAGAATCGTCACAATAAATATTTATATTTGAGAATCCATGTCATGACAGTTGCTTGTGTATGCGTGCAAGTAGATGAGATTTGCTGTAAATTTGATTTCCTATTATTTGTAGCAACAAGTGGCCTGTTATATTGCTCCAAAATAAGATGCAGGACTGTATTCTGTCTTATTTAAGCATTAGTCCCACAGCTGGCAGAGTTGTTTTACAGTTATGTGATTCATTTTAGGTTTATTGTGGAATGTTTTCTACTGATGTGCTTAAGGCGGGTCCTGCATTATTATTCTCTCAAAATATAGTTTTAACATAATTATTTTAGTTGATACTGGGCTCACATGGTGCATATTCCCAAATAAAGTTGTATTTAATCAAATTGCCAAAAAAAAAAACTGACACAGAAAACCAAGGCCAGTTTATAAGGTACCAAGTGTAGCAACAACTATAAAACAATTCAACTTTCATTTTGGAGGCTGTAGTTTGTGGTGGGGTTGTTTCAGAGCTGCTTGTGCTCCAGCCCATTATGCCAACGAGGGTATATTCGATATCAACCATATAGATAATTAATGGGGGTGGACGGTCCAGGGGGCTTAACAGCAGCACATTTCAGTGTTAATCCGGCCGCAGGGCTTGTTTTCTGTCCCCCTGCATCCGAAACCTCGACTGACTTCTAAACAGTTCTGTCATTGTGTGAACTTGTAGTCAATAATAATCAGTTTTAGCTAAAGGAAGTGGTTACATATTTGTTGGGTAACAGTTGCTCAGGGTTTGACAAACAGTTTTGGGAGTTGGACGTTTACGACATCAGCTGGTTCAGTCTCCAGGCAGAAGGAGCTAATCGCCGAGAGTTAGCTAACAAATATGGCCACACGGCCGGGGTTTGAAGACCTGAAGACCCACTGCGACAGGTAAGCCCTGAGGTTGTATAAATCACAACATGACGACCCGACACAGGTAACTGTCCATCGTCCTGAGTCCAGTGACTAAGCGTGTTGATGATACTAACGTTAGCACTGCTAGCAAGCTCAATTAGCTAGCTAGCGTTAGCGTCGTGGCTAACATTTCAGATGGGACCGGTGTGTTTCTAACTCTTGCATAAGAAAGTGTTTGGCTGACTTTATACTACCAGACATGCATTTTATTCTGAAGTACGTCGACGTTTAAGTCTTTCGTGTGATTGAAGTCAAAGTTTTGAGGTTGAGTTTTGAATATTTTGTTCACTTTTGTGGAAGCTGGTCGAAGTTTACTAGTGTTGCCGGGTGCTTCACCGACTGTCCCCGTGGCTTCGAGGCTGTGAAGCCGTTACATTACATCAACTATCAAAGCAGAAATGTTTCCGCAGCCATAAAGTTATCATGTTCGCACTGACAGGGACTGCTGCAGGTTTTCTTTTTGTTTTAGTCAACTCAACAGTACTGTACAAACTGTCTTGATACCGTTGTACCGCTTTTCAGTGTTGAGGGAACCTAACGGTCTGTCTGTCTGCATCTATTGCGTCCTCTGTCTTTCAAAAATATGAGTCACTATCTGTTAAAGGTGAATAAAAACGTTTTTATTGAGCTTGTTTGGGGTTATGTTATGATTTTCAGTGTTTCTGAAGGAATATATATATATATATATATATATATATATATAATGCCATTGGGGGGGAAAAAACATGCAAACTTTACCCACAGAGGGTGACCGTGGGATGTGGTTGAAAGCTCCAAAAAAAGCTAGTAAATGAAAGTTAAGATTTTCTTCTAGTCAAAATTATTCGATTTTAATATGAAATAGTGGGAAGGCAAGCAACATTTCACATTATTAAGCTGTAACCTACACGTATTTGGTAGTTGAGGCAAGCCGTATGAATGAAAAATAGAAAATGTATACAATTTCTGTTCATTTACATCCTTTTAGTATTGCTGATGGTGAAGAGGGTACAGTCGAGCCTTTAAACAGTGAAACAAAAGCACTCATCCAGAAGTGGGTGCTGCCCGTGTTGTGACCTTAGTTGACACATGGGTGTAAAACATAATGGAGACTTAGAGGTATTAAAGCCATCAGGGGATTTGGGCTCATATATTCTGTATTAACATCCAACCACACTTGAAAATCTGTTCAGTCCTCATTGAAAGTGCATCCTTGGCTATTAAAACTGGTTCCAAAACTCTTTGTTCAAGATCCACTGTTCTCACCACCTCTAATCCTTATTCTTTGTAAATCCCATTGTTATTTAAACTCCGAAATGGCCTTTCACCCATACAGGTTTGTTTTTTAATTTGTTCTTCCAGATTATCCCGATAAATCTCAAAATATTTTTGAAGCCTGGCATTCTTTCTTGAGTGTACAAGGAGGGGTAGAAACTTGAGATGGTGTAATGGAGAGAAAAGGAGGAGACTTGGTGAGATAGAGATCAGTTATTCATGTGGGACAGACAGAGGGCTGAAGGGGACGTGGAGTTTATTATGGAATGCGTGCAAAGGAGATCAGCATGATGGTTACAGCGTGTTCAGGGGAGAAGAGGCAAAGAAAGGGTGAATAATTGAATTCTTCATACAGCGTACAGGGAGGCAGTGTTTGGGTCTGTGCTGTAGAGGGGTGGGGAATAGAGGCCATGCGTACAATAGTGACAATAAGGGCATTATTTGTTGGTTGAGTTTGCCAATTTGACATGTCTGCGTGTGTGAGCATGTTAAGAGAGCTTCTGAAGAGGCAGAAGGGAAAAGCAATGGTTACCAGCTGTATGGGATGTAGGATTATGGGCTCCACTTCAGTAATACCAAATAGCCTCTCGGTAAATATTTCTACGAACTGGTTTGTGTTTACACCCATATATTTGAGAACGTATTCATTAAAGCAAGCGGTTTTCTTCGGCTGCCTGATATTCTTTCACAAACATTTTGTTGATGCTGTTGTGACATTTTTTTTGGGTGGCTAAATGGCGATGATTTATCCATTTAAGTGCTCTGCCCAACCTAGATATTGCTTCAGCTCTATCATAAATACGTAATATATAGTTGCATCATCACCACCATTAAAGATCCCATTCATTTTGAAGCTGCATATGTTGCCGAGCTAACTCCATGTAATATTATGCTTCAATCATACGTTTCAATATCAAGGAATAAGTCGTAATTGCTAGGCAAGTGGTTTACTTTTTTAGGAAATTGCTTTTTAAACTGCAGGAATAAAGGCCTGTGGTACTGCTTGTGCAAGAAAAAGATCTAGTAAACTTGAGCAGTTTTCATGTCTGTTTTGGGAGGTAATGCTTCAAAATGTGAGAGAGAGGCCTGTCAGAAATTATAATTTTGGGCAGTTATTGCTACACAATGATTTAAACCAGGGATAAACCACATATGAGTCAACTTTGTTTAAGCTTATTTTCTATACCTGTTGGTTGCCGTTGACAACGGAAAAGTTAAGGGTCACCTCAGCACTCTTGTTATCTCAAAACAAGCGCACCTCTCGTGTTTCAGTGGGCAGGGTGTCTGTTGGCATGTCATACCAAGACTATACGTGTTTATAAAACTTTAAATAATTGAAGAGCCAATTTCGACTAAAATGAAAGTAGACAATGGCTCATTATAACCAACTCTTTGTGGAGCTTAAAACAGAGAAATTCACCAAAGTGAACTTGTTAGTAAATCCATACCATCAGTCTGTGGATCCTATTGTCCAAATTGTCTGCGCGGGTTTAGATTTGGACATTTGGTGAAATCACATGTATTAAACCTGTTTTACTGGCTTCTAGCTTTAGATGAGTTGTTTATGACATTACGTGTATTGCTAGCAGAAGACTACAGGCATGACAGGTGTCAAACTGATACTACTACTACACATCAGAATTATAGGAAAAGATGATCATTGGGTACATTTTAATAATCCGATGCGATCCATTAGTCTAAAGAAATAACTGTCATTGAGGTGTAGGCTACGTTGAGCGTTGTATCCAGTATTTTACACTGGAATTATAATTCCTTTGTTATCCACTCTGGTTTAAACCTTTTTACAAAGTTGCACTTTAAACTTTATTTTGAATGTTTCAATGGTGCTGACCAATCAGCAATGCTCTGTGTGAAGATAAGCAGCAGTATTGCATAACTGAGTCATGTTGTGGGCTATGTATTTCTTCTTTTAAGGGAGTACAATATTAGTTTCAGTTTGAGCATGATTATTTTTTAGATGACTGGATTAAGCAAAGCGCATCCATACAAATGTATTAATAACAGCTTGTTGTTTAAGAGAAGGAAAAAGACAGTATTTCATTGGTATCTGTATCGGCAGGCACTAAAGGTCCATCGGACCTGAAAAAGTTGTATCGAGCCCTCCCTAGTTTTTCCCACACTGCACGAGTGATATGCAGCTTCAGTTTACAATCAAATATCTTTGAGACTCAGAAGGAAGACTTCATTTAACATTAATGTCAGAATAGGGCGAGGTTAGTTATATTCTCGTTGACCTGAGGAAGTGGGTCGCACCAGCTACCTACTCATTATACATATTAGAGATTCTGCGTGAACAATACAACAAAGCTCTGTTGTGAACAAAGAACAATAGACACAACAGCCCCTTTTCCCAACTTGTTGTCCTCCCCCGCTTGTTCATTCTTTCATCTTCCCCAGCCATTGTTTTCAGGGTTTTTTAATCAAACATCACACAGATCTTTGATAAAATGAACAATACAAAGCATTTACAAATAGGATTTTTATTCTTTTCAGCTGAAACGATGCTATATGTAATGAACATTATCTAGACAATTGGAGATGGGATTTGACTACATAAATAAATGTTGAAATGATGTATATTGATATTTTAAAAAAACTATTTAAAAGGAGTATATATATATATATATATATATATATATTTTAAGATTTTTTTGAGTTTTTGCAATAGCACTTTTATCTTTGTCAGTTTTTGTTACACTTTTATGCTATACCACATCCTCCATCATGCCTCTGATGCGTCTCTCTCTGCTCAATCCCAGGCTGTAGTGGTCACCACCCCCAGTTTGAGCCTGAAAGTGAGGATGGAGACGATACTTCCATGACCTCCTTTGGCGTTTCTGTCCGAGGCCTCCCCCTGGCCTTGGCGTCCATGACGCAAGCTACCGCCTCAGACTCACGCTTCCACCCTAGATGGCGGGCGATCACGGTGGCGACCCTGTTGGCTTTAGTGCTCATGTTATACCTGAACCGGACAGTAGGAGGCAGAGACCCTGCTACCAGAGGTTACTACCGCAATGGGGTCCACAGTTTGCAAATGCACAGCGAGGGTGAGGACGACATCTTCAGGGACACAAACAGACAAACAGCACGAAGCCTCTCCCGCCACCAGAGAGGGGAAAAACCTTACAATGACACGTACCCATTAAGTCCGCCAGAAAAGACGAAGCACGGCGTCCGCTACCGTATCGGTGTGATTGCAGATCTGGACATAGCGTCACGTAGCTCTAAGGATCAGACGTGGTTCAGCTACATGAAGAGAGGTTACCTGACTGTTTCAAACAGCGCTGACAGACTGGAGGTGGAGTGGGATGCTGAGACAGTCACACTGGAGACTCATCTGGCTGAGAAAGGACGAGGTAGAGGGACATGGACACACACACACACACACAGATCTCTACTTGCTATGTTGGTGTTCTCACATCTGTGTGTTCCCTCGATGTTTGATTGACTCTGTGCCGCAGGTATGGAGCTGTCTGAGCTGGTGGCGTTCAACGGTCACCTGTACAGTGTGGACGACCGTACGGGCGTGGTGTACAGGATCGAGGGCAACCAGGCTGTCCCCTGGGTTATATTACCTGACGGTGACGGCTCCGTCTCCAAAGGTCAGTCTCCAGAAGACGTCTTACCTCTATCCATTGGATACATGTAGATCCTCAAACAAACTTTTATTGAACGTTCTGATTTACTTCAACAGCACAATTATTTTTTTTTGCACTCAAAAAGTCCAGAACAAAACCAAAACAAATGTAGTCCAAAGACGGCCAATGCAGCCTTTCTTAGATTGTTTCGATGCGTGTTCACATGCATTCTCACAAAGTCAATCCTTGTTTTGTGTGCAGGATTCAAAGCGGAGTGGCTGGCAGTGAAGGATGACCACCTGTATGTTGGCGGCCTGGGGAAAGAGTGGACCACGACCTCTGGAGAAGTCGTCAACAACCATCCAGAGTGGGTGAAAGTTGTTGGCTACCATGGTGATGTGCAGCATGAGAACTGGGTGCCACACTACAACGCCCTGCGGAGCGCAACAGGAATACAACCACCAGGTTCTGAGTTGCTTCTTGGATTTCTAACTAAATAACATCTGAAGTAAATTGCTGTGTTACCATTGCACTAACTGTATTTAAAATCATGTTGGGTTTGATTGGAAGATAATGTTTTCAATTCTAGCATCTTTTTATGGAGAAAATAAGCTGTTGATGACAGTATTTTTTCAGTTATGAGTAATTACATTACATGTCATCCATGATTGACACTCACATTTACGGTCTCCATAATTCCTTACACTCTTATACATTTTGTTACCTCTTTGTCTTATAGGCTACCTTATCCATGAATCAGCAGCGTGGAGCGAGCGTCTCCAGTGCTGGTTCTTCCTCCCTCGCCGCGCCAGTCACGAGCACTACGAAGAGGCCGCAGATGAGCGGCGTGCCACCAACCTCCTCCTGTCCTGCCCCGCAGATTTCAGCTACATAACAGTGCGGCACGTCGGACCACTCAACCCAACCCATGGTTTCTCCTCGTTTAAATTTGTCCCAGACACAGACGATCAGATTATTCTGGCCCTGAAATCCGAGGAGTGTGCAGGCAGGATTGCCACCTACATCATTGCATTTACGCTAGACGGTCAGGTGCTGATGCCCGAGACAAAGATGGGCAATGTGAAGTTTGAAGGGTTGGAGTTCATTTGAGAAGGACAGCGCTAAAGGTCTGCAGGGGTCCTCCATGTGGACTGTATATGTGCAACACTCTTGTTTTACATCCCCCTCTCAGTTCTACTGTGCAATAATGTCATATGACCCAAAGCTATATATTTCATAATTATATTGTTTTATAATTCAGAGCAGCAAGAGAGGGTAACAGGGAAGGAGAATGCCACACCACCCCCAGGGAAGACATTTACGTGTCACCAAAAATTGACCAGTTTGTCATAAGATTTTAAATGCTTTTAAAATGAAGACACTACAGATATTCCACAGGACTCTGTGGAAAATAAAACAAACACCAGGCAATGTGGATCTCCTCCCCTGCAGCCAGACTCTGCTGGTCAGACACTCAGGGGAACAAACAGGATAACATATTTTAAGGTATGGAATCAAATGTCCTTAAATGACTTGAAATATTAAACTTACTCATAGCTTTGTGTTTTATCTTACCTCTTCAGACACACAGAAGTCTTGGTTATAAGATTTATATTACTGTAATGGGTCTAGTAACTTGATGCCTATCAACTTCTGATTTATAAACTACATGTGATAAGTTTTTCTTTCGAGCAGGTCAACCTCACATTTCTCACATATGTCAATAAACTGAATATTATTAGCTTCTCAGGACAAAAACAAGTGAAGCACCAGCTATTTTATTTACACAGTAACCATTCATGAATACATTTTGTATCCTCCCAAAATACAAATATTTAAAATATCTTCTCGTTTGAATGTTTTGTTATGTATTCATTTTGTTTTTAATGAGTTTGACAGATGCAACACATTAGGAACTTAAGGTTGTATAAATGCATTAAATGTTTTATTGTGCTGGGTTATAACAACAAATTTATCTTAAAAAAGAATCTATACATTTTAAAAATGTTCATGTCTACAAAATCAGTATTGCATTACACTTTTCATTATACAGTGCTTTATTGCACACATTTTATTAAGCATTTCCTTGACTAATGTTACAACTTTGCACGAGAATGGCTACTAAATTACACAAATGATATTGACTGATCAAAAATGACAGATTTTGACATGCTGCAAAGCCATTATTCAACGTTTTATCGCAAAACATTTCAAACCTGAGGAAAGTCCTAGTGATTCAGCTTGATCACAGGCTTGTTCCCATGGCAAGGATGTCTTTAGGTAGCCCGGCCGACTGTATGGGTTTGAAGAAGCCCAGTTTAGTATAAAAGTCGAGCATCCTCCGATCGCTCTGCCTCAACTCACAGAACACTCCTCTGGAACCTAAAAAGTTATGGAAAGGAAACAGAGATGGTGATTGAGATGTAATGTTTATTCTCTGAAGTTCTAGAAAAAGTGAGGATTATCTTTTAAAATAGAATTGCTTGATAGTGGAACAAAGTCATGGTTCAGTGATGCAAAGCTCCCACAACCAGCCAATATTCTCATTGCACAGCTGCACAGATTTAGAACTGCGTATTTTCTGCTGAATGCTGGTAAGAGTAGAGGGGTCACGCTGCTCAGTGCCATCGTGTGGCCTTTAGAAAAATCTTCCTTTGGTGTGGTAATACAGTCGGCAGAAAGAAAATAGTTCCTACATGAAACCACTCACAACAAGGTCTGTGGATTATCTTGACTAACCGGGTCATGATTTCTGGAAAGAGACCTTGCTGTTGAGTTTAAAAAAAAAAAAAAATAAAAAAAAAAGATTTATTTGGCGCTTTGAGCCCCACAAGCCGAGTGCCATCTAGTTCAAACTCAAACCAAAACAATCTAATATGTATTTTTGATTTTGGGGTGAACTGTCCCTTTTAAACCCGAGTTTGTGAATTGGTTGCAGGACAGTTCCATAGGGCGCATCTAAGAACTATCAAAAGGCATTGTGCAAGGCCTTGACCTACCACTGCTCCTGATGGAGGACAACAAACGGTCAATCATGCGCTTGGCTGGAGAGGGATCAGTGACCCGGGGAAGCACTTGTATGGTAACCAGGGAGGGGAAGTCCTTCAACACTGAATCACTTAGTGCCCTCTAGAGGTAGGAGATCAAATAACAATAGAAGTAATGCATTTTATCATCATCTTGCATTCTGGAGAGAAAAAAAACGACAAGATGTTGCATTTGATCACCTGTATCTTCGCTGCGGCTGGTTTGGCATCGGTGAGTGCCAGAGCGTATCCACACATCCCGATCTCATCCTCCAGGACCAGAGCACACTGAGGGGAAGGGGAGGTCTCACCTGCTGACAGACTGCAGTGGGCCAGAGGAAACATTAAGACTGAAGCATGAAAGCATGAAAAAAAAAAAAAAAAAAAAAAAACAACCTCCAGGGAGAGAAATGTGACTCTTTCTTACCCGTCACAGATCAGTGGAGGCTGCAGCATCAAGGGGACCTGGCTCTCTCCTGCACTCTGCATCTCCATGAAAATCCTTTGCACCTCCAGCTAGTACAGAGAACAAAACTGTGTAACATCAACTGCTGAATTTGAACAAGAATGTACCATAATGTCTGAAGCGCTTGCATCCTGACCTTGTCCTCAGGGCAGTACAGCCGCATGCTGTAAACCGCCGTCATGGGAGGATGTCTGAACAGGTCCCTGTTTCCGTGGCAAGGCAGCATTCTCTGCAAGTACAAATGTATATTCACGAAGAAATACGCAGCAAGATCTTTAATGAGATAACAAAACTTGATGCCTTGTCCTTTTAATGATTGAGTGAATATCATAATGTATGAATGATGAGATTCAATATGATCTATGATTTTTTATTTTAAGTTTCAAATATGTCACTGTCTTCAGATAAAGTTACCTGGAACTCTCCGGAAAGGCCTCCTCTGAAGCCCCAGGGTTCAGGATCATCGTTCATCAGCTGGGCTGATGGCAGAGCCTGCCCTCCTATAGAAAGCACATTAATACATGTGATGCTTTAATAGGTCAACTGAGCTAAAAAATATGGTTAAAAGATGAGCAACATAATACGTCAGATTCAGCAGAGAGACCCTTTGCTGTAATTTTTCCCCACAAAGTTCACTGATTTACCTTTTCTTTCAGGCTGCTCCCCTTTGGAAAATGAACAGGATGCGATCTGTGAGTCTTTGATATTTTTCTCCTTTATAAAGGAATACTCAACCCACAAAATGACCATTTGTATATGCATGCATACACGGTGAACAGATAATAAAAACAAAGAAGAACTGAGAAAAGTCTTGATGAATTGAAGTACATGAGGACCGCGTTCAACAACAGAAGAAATTTAATTAAATCGATATACAAATGGTCTAACACTGTGTCCTTTACACAGCGGCCTGTGTGGTTCAATCACCATCAGCAGATTCCGATTTTCTCACCGAGTGTTTTCACGTAGGCTCGAGCCAGACCGACCCCACTCTTGATGTCGCAGATGTAGTTGTAGAGGTCGTACAGAATGCTGCGGTTCGGGGCGTTTGACAGACGATTGAACATCTGCACCACCGCTTCGCACATGTCATCAAACTGCTGTGCTCTTGAGCGCCACTCCGCTGTCTGAAAAACCAGTGTTTTTACGCAGTAATTCACAGGATGAAGAAAAGTATTTGCTTTTGAAACAAAAAAACAAAGAAAAAGCAAGACTACCTTGTCGGTCTCTGCGGTGGCGGCCCAACTGTAGTTCTTGAGCCAGTCCAGCTCCTGCAGCATGGTCCGGGCTGTCCGGCCGTGTTCGTACGGCAAGTAGAAAAGGTCCGACAGCAGCTTCAGGTCGTTGAGGGTCAGGGGCTCCGCTGTGTACAGAGGGTTCTCCCCGGCTCCAGGAACATAGGAGCTCTCTCCCATGTCCGTCTGCATGGGCTCCTCCTCCGACGACTCCTTCTTGAAACGAGCTGCAGGACGACAAGGGCCTGGAAGGATGAGGAGAGCGATGACTCTTTGTTTTGCTGTGATACCCACCCCATCCCTGCCTACTTGCAGTTTAGGTTGTTTAAGTTTAAGTGTTCTTTGATGACTCTCTACCTCCAGGTTGGTCGGTGCTCAGAAACTCCTGCAGCCAGTCAGTGAGGGCCAGCGTCAGGGCTTTCTGGGGGCTGTAGCAGGGGTCCTGCTCCTCCTCGTCTGGGGATGGAGGTCAGAGACAGTGAGACAATCCACACTTCAATAGATCATATATATATATATATGGCATATATATGCCATATATATATGTATATGGCATATATATGTATATGGCATATATATATATATATATATGATCTATTGAAGTGTGGATTGTCTCAC
>CALSBV010012168.1:240090-259481 GCA_943590825.1 Bovichtus diacanthus
TATATATATATATATATATATATATTTCAGGCTTCAAGTAACACTTATCCATCTGATTGTGTCACTTTTTCTCAGATTTCCTGGTTTGATCGCCTCTGGACAAACTGTGTTTTATGTCTTAAGAAAGGTCTGAAGTTTGAATGCACTTAGCAACTGAGCGCATATATATATATATATATATATATATATATATATATATATATATATATATGCCGTATCATGAACGTATTATGATATAGGAGTTACTAATTCAACATAATGCAATATGTAGTGATACTGTAAGCAAGGAGATATATTGCAATTCATTTTTTAAAATCTAATCTTAGTATGAAGAATACACCGCTATACCCATATAATCTAAGTAAAAAAAGTTTTTTTTTAACATTAACATTTGCCTTTTTTACATCAGTAAAAAAATTAAATAAGGTGCTTGCCGGATTCTTTAGCTAACCAAATTACGGTAAGTAATAACATTTTTTTTTAAAAACACATACATTTTTGTTTTGCACGTTTTAGAAAATCGATACAGTATCACTATACATAAAATTGCGATACTCAACTGTATCGATATTTTATGGACACCCCAATTTCAGCTACATAATCCTGGTTTGTTGATGCATACAAGTGATTATGGGAAGATCTTATCGATCTTATCTTTTGGGAATCCTTCCAATCCCTATAAATAGTTACATTGCTGTGAAATCTGAGTCAAATTTGAGCTGGAATTTTCTGTATGGATGCAAAAGGCAGCACAGGGAGTGTTATTTCATTTCTCACCCATTTCCACATCTCTCTGTCCTCCGCCAGCTGTTGCTTTGCACCACGTAGCCAAAGTGTGGATGGCCACAAAGTTTGGGTGGAACTCACAGTTGGGATTGGTGAGCACTCCTCCCAGTTTGGGGATCAGATCAGTGGGACGATCCTATCGGGAAAATATCATTTTACTAATTATTTCCATATACAGATCCGACTAGAGACGGCTCAAATTAACAAAAATAAATACAATCCTGGGAAAGCTGACCTTAAAGGGTCCGAGGAACAGCCTTTGGGGGTCATAGTCGTTTGCGTGGATATTGTCCCAGATGACTGGTGCTCTCCTCAGGACGGAGGACACCTCTTCTATGGACTCAACGGAGATTTTGTGGGATACCACTTTGGGACCTAAATAACACAAATAGGCGAGAGAGAGTTGAAAATAAAATAAAAAGTGTGATAAAACTGTACCTTTGGCTTCATTAGTGGAGGTTTAGTGCAGCCTTACCAGTCCACAGTATGTCGATCCCGGGCAGCAGCTTCTCTCCCACAGTGTGCAGGTAAGAGGACTGGGACACGTTGGGGGTACAGAAGGCAGCACAATAATCTGGAGTTACAGGGACAGAGCAAGTGAGAATGATGGAAAACGGTTACAAACAAGAACAACTTAGCTCGTTCTGTAAGCTTGAGGTAGCACACAGTGTTGATATGCTTAAAACTCTCCAGGCTGTGTTCGTTTTACAGAAACTGCTCCTTAAAAGAACGAGCGCACTGCAGTTTTAGGCAACCCCACTGCCTGACCTGTGGGACAGAAGAGGAAGGTCTCAGGGTCTCCCAGGTGCTGGTACACCGCATTAGTGATGGCCACCTGAGCCTGGGCGAAGGAGCTGAAGGCCTGCTTATCAGCTGCACACATCTCAGTCTCGATGTCATCAAACAGTAAAGAGAAGGACCTGCAGCCAAACTGCCTCACCTAAAGGAGAGAGAGGTCAGCTTGGACTTTGGAGATCTTAAGAACATTCTGTTTTTACTATACATTAGATAAAGTTATTCCACCGGGAATAAACCTGCTACTAGCAGCATCAGTGACATCAGTTGGCCGTTGACCTACTAGCAGTGTATCTTCTATTTTACTGCTGCATGTTTCATATAAAGTAATATGGTGTCCAACACAAACCCTCGGACCCCCGCAGCCATAAAGCTAACCATTATCTCTCATGCTCCACCCTTCATCTCTGCATAACAAGTCCTAACCTGATCCAGTTTCCTCTTCAGGGCAGCAACCTCTTTGGGGTTGGAGAAAGTAATGTCCAGGCCGGGAGAGATGGCATAGACGAACTCCACGTCGTGCTGTTTAGCTG
Organism: Bovichtus diacanthus; assembly: GCA_943590825.1. Classification (NCBI taxonomy): domain Eukaryota; kingdom Metazoa; phylum Chordata; class Actinopteri; order Perciformes; family Bovichtidae; genus Bovichtus; species Bovichtus diacanthus. The sequence continues at coordinate 242,205 of CALSBV010012168.1, forward strand.
CTGAGATCAGGGCGACGAGTTGTTCTGGGAAAAGAATGAGAGATGAGACATTTTGTTATACTATAAATGTGTATATATATATATATATATATATATATACACTGCCAGTTACTCTAACATCTGAACTAAATGCAGTTTAATGGGAAGAAATTCTGCACAACCAACAGGGACGTTTGTCAGCCACACACACGGTTTTTCATGTCTGTGATCATGCAAATGCCACACTGAATTCAGTGTTTGTGTCCACACCACGTCCGACATCATTCAGTTATTTATGCAAAGGTGCAATAATCTGCGATTATATACAAAGTCCGCAGACAGTGTCTGTTTTGACATGCACTTTGAGTCATTGGAGACATGAGAGTTTTAATGGGTCAAACTTCGTTTTTGATAACTGACAAAGGAGAGGCTCCAAAACTGAGCAATTAAACAATGTGTCTAAGATATATAAGATATAAGAGATAATGATGACTCAGAAAGGGACTTTGGTATGACACTGATACTGATACAAATGGTAAACGGACTGCATTTATACAGCGCTTTTCCAATCTTTGCACCCATTCACACCCATTCATACAGAGTCAGAGGCTGTACAAGGTGCCACATGCTCATCAGAGATAACCATTCACACACACTCACACACACACCGTTGGCCATTGGGAGCAATTTGGGGTTCAGTATCTTGCCCAAGGACACTTTGACATGTTGACCGCAGAGGCCGGGGATCGAACCGCCGACCCTCCGGCAGACAAAATGTACAAACAACTTCCACTTCCGTTCAAAAAGGACCACACCCCTTTGTGTTTTTAATGTTGTTTTTTTGCTTTTTTTTGGGGGGGGGGGTTTAGTTCTCATAAGGATCCTAATGCCAACACGTGCTCCATGACCCAGAGGTGAAACTCACCTGCCTCCTCTGCAGAGTACAGGTCCCTCCAGTACATCCTGTGTTTGTAGTCATCCTTGGGGGCGTACAGGTACGTGTTCAAACCCCACTTCTGTTCTCTGTGAAACACCAGCAATGAACCAATTCACATCAACTATTATGTCAGTTGTTATACAATGGTATCTTATTGTAAGTCGTTTGTCATTCTGTGTCGGGTAAGTGAAAAGGAACCTAAGCACCAGGAGATGCAAAATAGTGTTTGTCTAGTCGTAACCTTTCCCCCTAGACTCTGTTTTGATGTGAGCTTTTAACCTCCAGTTTCAGTTACGTCCCTGCAGGCCACATACCTTCTAAACAGCTCTGTTCTCTGCTCCATAGTCCATGGTCGGCCATAAAAACCTGCATCAAGCAAACGGTCAGGTTATGCACCAAACCTTCCCAGAAGTGATCAATATATGATTGCAATCCTGAATGCATTTCTACAAAATATATATCTGAAATTGATCCTGTTAGCTGGCAGCTTAATGTTTGCAACCGGATCAACACTGGGATGGTCCCAGTCTGCTCACCTTCCACGACCCCACTGATGAACCGCTTCGTCCCAGTGTGGGGTCGATCCTCTGCACGGCCTGCTTTCGACATCTTTTAAGTTTAGTGTCGAGTTGTCTCTTCTCAGTCTCCGCTTCCAGCTTACTAATGCTCAGACAGAAACTCCAGCATTGACACTGTCAGTCACAGATGTGTATGCCAGCCTTTAATTGTTTTTTTTATTTCTTATTGCACCATCCTCTCACGCCTGCGCAGACCAGTCCATTGTGCATAATGACGCTAACATGGTCTAAAGTCTGTAGTTGTAAATAGTGTGAAGGAAAAACATAATAAAATCAGCTCTTGTTGTTTTGTGATGACTGAAGTTCACCTTAGATACAGGAGGCGCGTGATGACAGAACGTGCCCGACTACCGGGTAAACGTCTTAAAGGGACAGTGTCCCTGTGGCTTAAAGGGACAGTTCACCTGAGAACACGAAGGAAGCGGCCAAACGAACAAACACTTTGTATTTCATAGCTCTGCAGTAAATATAGCTCATATGCCAGATATTCTGGGATCGGTTTGCCATCTTGTAGTGCTATGTAAGGTGCTATGTTAATGTTGATGAGGGTCTTCTTGTGAATAATCTTCCTCTTTGTGCAGTTCTCATGTGAGTATTGGCACGTCCCTATGATTCCTTACTAATTTTCCTTTTGTCACATTATTTGTGAGTGATATTCACCAGCAATCTAGGCTAAAAAAAAACTAGCCACACACATTAAGTTTAGTAGACTACTATTTAGGCCTATGTGTCATTTTAAGGAATCTCCATATTACAAGTGATGAATTATCGGCCTATGCCATTGGTAATTGTGGTTTGAGACATAAATATACACAGTTTGGAATTAACAATTGCATGATCTGGGTTATTTTCCTCAACAAAAGAGTTGAATTACCTGGTTCAAATGTTTTTAATTATACCAACTCATTCTCTGTCATTAAAACAATCCCAAATCCTTGAATATGCAAATGCTGTAAACCAGTGGGGACACAATGAGGCACTCCATGCGGAACTTCATTTGTAGTACAAGTACACTTAATGCTATGTTAATTTTATTAGTTACACCTGTTTTTGTATAATTCATTCTGTCTGCCATGAGGGTTATTTAACAAGCAGAGAAGTTAAAGCATAACCCAATCAAAATGATTAGGCCCTGATGAAATTTTGGATAGACCCAAATTAAATCCACATTTGATGTCACTGGTTTGATTTTTGATGTTGCAGCCTTCACTTGATGGGATGAGTGTTAATGAAGATGCTGACTCTAAAAAGGAGGATAATGAGGATCAGAATGGCAGATAAAAACAAGCTACAAAGACTTTGAGCTGATGTGTAAAGAGAGACAAGTAAGATTTTTTTTTAAAACTGTACGAGATTTAAATTAAGATTAGGGGCCTGCAAAACAAATTGGCTGAAATAAATAAGAAATGGAAACCTATAGAAAGCAGCAAGATACAGAGCCTAAAGCAGAAACAGGATTGAGGGTTACTACCAGGTCTGTAATCACTACCAAGGAGCTGACATTTAGACTTGTTTGTACTGTGGCAGCGGACACGTTGTAAAACATACGTGACTGATAGCATTACTGGTTAAAGCACTCTGATGGCTCACTGGTATGATTCTTTGGATTTAAAATAAACCAAATCTAAAGTTGACAGATCATGAGGAAACACAATTAAGAGCCTTTATTTTTTTTATATACAAATATACAAAACTTTACCAGTGTTATGGAATTTACCAAAACTCTTTAGTAGACAGCATGCTATCAATGTAATAGTGCGACATATTAACTGTACACCTCAGAAAACGCATGCGTATTAAGAGTGAAAAAACATGAAACATGAAAAAACTAACATACAAAAGATTGCTACATAAGTACGAGCTATAAGGCTCTGAGGTTCATGAGGAAAAAAAACATGTTCTTTTTTATCTTTGCCACATCTAGCTTGGTGTTCTTATTCCTCCCACACGGCTCCGCTAACTCTTTATTCCTCTCTGGGCCTGTTTCAGCAACGAGTCAAAGTCAAGGTCTTCAAACCTCTTGGCAGGAGACGGCTCTGCATCTTTGTTTGCGTCTGAGGGAGAAAAGAGCATTTACAGGCTCACTGTAAATCACTGCAAATTAATAATACACACATTTTCTTTAGGCACTTTTCTGGAAATTCGTTTCAAATATGCGTTACATTTGGATTTAACTTAGCTAAATATTGAATCAATGAATCCACATTCTAGCAGGAACACTATATTATAGTTTCTATGGGGCAGCTTGCAAAAACAACAGTGTAGACTTGGGCGGTATGACAGTATTGCAGTATACCAGGCCATTTAGAGATCCTTACGGTATGACTTTCATTACAGTCATAAATACAGTAGCTCATTTTAGTTTTTTGATGCTGTATTGATGCGATGTATTCAGGGTCAGTCTCTACTGGTGGATAACGTTACAGGACTAGTAATAAAGACAAATGCTTCTGTCCCTGTTCTGGGGGTATTTTAGGTTCAGTCTTCTTCCAAATACAACAACAGTTTTTAGCCACATGGTTTTATTTACCTGCCAATCTGCCACCACCCGCAAACCGTGTGTGACAGGCAGTATGAAGTGCATGTGACCGAGGCAGTGCAGTGTGTGTACAGTTTATTTGTCGGTGAAGAAATGCTACAACTCCTCAAGTCCCAAGCCAAGTTCCCGTGTCTTGCTTGCCACCTTCTGATTACGGCGAGTGAAAAACTATACATAGTTAAACTTAAACCAGGGAAAATGCCTTTGCTCTAGCGCCACACTTGGCCCCGTTTGTGGTTTTGAGTCTCACCTAGGTCAGCGTAGTGCGAATTACAGAACTGTCTTCTTCCACCAAAGCAGATGTCAAACGGCAGCTCATTGGGCTTCCGTAGTTTGCCGCCGTTATCGATGGCCGCAAATGCATCATCCATGTTGTAGAATGTGACGAAGCTGTAATGGTCGCTATGGGAACCAAAGGTGCAGGGTGTTGATACAGATGAGTTGTACAAAAGGAAAAACACTTTAAAAAAGGCAATAAAAACATTCTAAAACATTATTTAAATGTTACACACTTACCCTTTATCTCTAAAGTGAAGCGACACACATTCCACATCTCCGAACTGAGAGAAGCGCTCTCTCAGTTCGTCGTGTGTCATAGACTTGCAGATGCGGCCGACATACACCACCCTGCGCTCATCCTGAATGAGAGGATTTTTATAATTACTCATTACTCAATCAAAAAAGAATCCCAAACACATCAGCTTACATGTCAGTAATCTTTTACTCACTATGGCTTTAAGTTTCTGAATCCTGATCTCGCGCTCTCTCCTGAGCTTCCTGGACTCTCTGCTGCTGGAGGGATGAGAGGAAGACGGAGACTGAGATTACACTCGTAAAAGACGCAAAACAAATGCATATTTATAAAAAGGAACTACAAGGAGCTACATTTTCTGTTCTTTTTTATCAAATGTCAACATTAACTGACCTGTAAGCATCTTTCCACTGCCGATGGCAAACCCGCGGGGATGGTGATCGGGATCTGGATGTGGACCAAGATCTGGATCTTGACCTGCTACACCTCGACCTTCTTGAGTAGGACCACCTGTAGCTCGGAGGTGGGGAGCGGGAAATGGAACGAGAGGGAGATGACGACGAACATGAACTGCTCTCTGAACGCTTGTGACGGCGCCTGTAATACGGAAAGATTGAGAATTGGGACTGATGCACAAAGAGGACAAATACAGACTAATGCTGAACATAACAGAGCGTGATTACTTTTGTCTTTTTGGAGAGGGAGATGCAGAGCAGGAGGAGGACGATGAGGAAGGAGAGCTGGAACTGGAGTCCGAACAAGGAGATCTTCTTCGATATCTTCTCTCCCTCCCTCTGGCAGGAGGGCTGGGTGGGGGAGTGGGCAGAGTGCACAGGGCTGTCTCGTCTTCAGCTGCACAAGCGCAGTCTTGCTCTGTGGCAGCGCTGTCTGAAAGAACTTTATCTGTGGACGGGCTCGTCTCTGATCTGGTGCCGGGTTTCTCAGAGAGATCCTGCATCACAGACTTTGCAGAGTTCTCCACAGCCCTGATGGGGCTGTTAACCTCACAGGTGGAGGTCTGCTTTTTAGCACTTGAGTCATTGGTGGTCACCTGCAATTTATCAGAGGTTTTAGATACCTCCTTGAGTTGAGAGGCTCTGCTGCGCTGAGGAGCACTCGTGGGTGAGCGGTCTACGGACCCGCAGTAATCGTGATCGGAGAATACAGACGAATACATGTGAGGAGACGTGCGAGCAGGAGGGAGCTCTGGGAGGTTCGCGTGTGTCTTCTTGGATGGTAGAGGACGGGGGTCGATTATCTGAATGGCCTTGGATGGAGGATTTTTGCGTCTTGCCGGCAGATCTTGTTGAGTGCTGAGGATGACTTCAGTGCAGAGGGGCTCTGGGACGTCCGACGTTTGCAGATGTGGTGAGTCCCCGAGGGTTTTTGGATTCCCAGGTGATTCTGCAGTGCTTAAAGGTTCAAGTGCTTCCACAGAGGCTCTTTGTGTTCCTACAGGCTGACTTCTGCCCAAGTGTCCATCTGTCTGTAGGTTTGAAGGAGAAGTAGCGAGTTTGGGCTCCGGCTCCTTCTCGCACACTCTCTCCACTTTAGCTGGAGGATGAAGAATAAAAAGAGGTTAAACGAAATCGGACGTCAGCATCCGACAATACAGTGTTGCCAGTAGGGGTGTGCCTGACTAAGAAGTTACATGGAGTCGAATCAAGTCTCGTCAAATCACATTCATTTATGTTTTGATCATTGACTGACGCCGTTTGCTGTGTGTAGGTGCACAATGGAGCAGAGGAGCTCGATAGACAGAACGCTGTTTCTTAGCCGTGTTCGTAAATGCAACTTTCGGCCCTAATTCTATTTTCCCCCATTGTAACAACCCACAGACAGAAGACCAATGAAGGGACAGACAACACAAGAGAAAACAGCTGTTTCTACGCACCTCCTTCTGCTGATTTGGACAGAGAATCGTTCATAAATTCATAATGTATTAGCATTCTGAGAGCGCTACGTTCTTGTGAGTAGTCTGATTAATAAATGTATTCTTTCATTATGTTGTTCTTATTAAGCCTGTCTGAGGCTATCGCCAAAATGCTGCTCCGATTTGTATCGGCAACCTAATCTACATGATGACTTCTTCACGCACACTCAGGAGATTGATTGAAAGCACTTGAATGACTTTCAAATCTCTATAAACAGTATTATTAATAGTCTGATATTTAAACCAAAACAGGAGATACCAAGCAATTCTATGTAAAATCCGACACTCAGCACCCCCATGTAGCCTATAAAATGATCCTTTGTTTCATCACAACATTTCACCACCACTCCGGCGATTCGACAGTAAGATTGGTAGTCGAATCAGGCTCCTAAGATCGAAACGTTTCTGATTACTCACCTTGCGTTTCCTCAAACTGTTCCAGCAGGCTGGTCAGATCCGGCGCCTCGATTCCTGAAGTAGAAGAACAAACAGACATGAAACTTTGGAAGACGCTGTGTATTTGTCAGTTAGCCCTTATTCTAAGCATCACCACAATGGCCTCAATATATCATACGTCACATTAACAGCCATGTCTCGTGAGTTTACCTGAGTCAGCTGGTTCCTCCGAAGGGGAAACACTGGGGTGAACCTCTGAGAATGTCTCCTTTACTGGTGTGGGAGCCTCTACGGGAGCAGGCGGCTGACACTTTATTTCCCTCGCTGCATCTGGACTTGGTGATGGAGGAGACTTTGGTTCCAGCGCGGCTTCTTTCGTCTGGTTCGGACTGCATCTTTGAGGCTGCGGTCTCTTGCACTCTGAGGAAGACTTGATTTGTGTTGTGGTAAGGCACAGTGCTTGAGGTCGAGAGGAGACACCTGAAGCCATCTCACAAAGCTTGTTTTTGATTTCCTGGAACAGGGTAGTGTAGGCCTGGTTTACGAACAATACCTCAGGCTTTGGCCCGGAGGAGGATGGCTGTCTTTGAAGAGATGTGCCTGAGGATTCAGTTTGGATTTGTAGAAAGTGCGTGGTGCTGCAAGGGTTGTCAGCGTCTCTGTTGAGGAACTCCACTTTTGACTCTGATGAGGAGAGGTCAGTGGTTGGTGAAGTTGTTTGGCTAACTGGCACAGGGAGGAAGACAGGGTTTGGGGGATCACTACTGAGCAGTGTTGGCTTCTTTACTGGACTTTTTTTTCTGTCAGGCACAGCAACACCCGGATCTGCTGTGACGTCTAGCTGCAGGCTGGCAGGTGGGAGGATGTTGGATTCAGTCCTTGGGCGCTTTAATCCGCTGTGACGTAGAATAGTGGATTGTTTGGCCTCCGAGGGGTGTGACCTCGGCGCAGTGGAGATGCCATTGCGACCAGGAGTTTGAGATCTATGGAGCTGAGCGGCACCACTTCTACTTCTACCGTCTGGATTATGGGCCACATTTGGTTCACAGCTGTTTTGTCTTTGTCCCTGTAAACAGAGGATGGGGGTCAGCTCCTTGGGGGGCTCAGAAACACAGGGCCACTTGGTGGTGTAATTCCCCTGTTTCTCCACCAGGGGCTGTCTCTTTTGGCGCAGCTGTCTGTACTCCTGGAGGCTGAGGGATTTGGCCTTCGTCTCACCTTTATGTGGCGAAACCTCCGCCCTGTTGCTGTTCATTTCTGAGGTCGGTGTGTGGGGTGCTGAGCAAGCTGAGTTTTCAAGTGCTTTGGTGCTGTTCAGTGGAACTGACACACTTTCACTCATGTGCCCACTTGTTAGATTTATCACATTCAATTCCTTTTCCACTGATTCAGCAAATGAAACCACTTGAACGGGGCCAAAGCTCACCCTTTTCTTCTCTCTGGATGGTGGAGTTCTGGAGGAGTTTTTGTTCTGCATCACGCTCTTTAAGAGGTTGTCATGATCTCCCTCCTCGTCCTCCTTTGTGTTGTCCAGAGTTACTTCGTCATCAGACACAACATTTATCTCTTCATCGCTCTCTTCGCTGGGCCTCTCATACTTCCACACCTCTTCCTGAGAGAACGTCTGATCCTTCCTCAGTTTATCCCCCTCCTCTTCCACACGCAGCTTCAGGCAGTAGGGGTGCATGAGCTTCACCAGGTTGACGAGAGAAGTCGAGGTGAAGATCTCCACTTCAGCCTCTGCTTTCTGCTTTTTGGAGTGAAACAATGTTTGACTTTGTTTTCTGAGCCGCTCGGGAGGGCCGTTCCTCTCCATTTCGCGCTCATCTTCCTTGTCTCCATCAATCTTGTATGTAAATGTTACATTTGGCAATTTGGATCTTGGTCTGAGTCTCTCAGCAAGTGATAGTTCCTAAAGAGAAGAGAGAGAAATAAAAAAAGTCTATTTCTTCGTCAGCAGAAATGGTTAATAATGGAACATCACACAAACTACACAAGCATATTATGCAGGTACTTCAATATTGTGTTCATGCATGTTCAGTTCTGTTTAGCAGGGCGAGTCTATGCTGCACAAAATACATTTTTAGACATTACTTCTAGCATTAACACTGCCATGATTGATGTTTCCATAGAGGTGCAGGACTTCAATACAGGGTTCCTACTGCTTAAGGCAAGTTACATTTAAGACTTTGTAATACTTCTTTAATGCCACTCGGAATGAAGTGCAATGTTTCTGCTATCCGGATATACGTGATGATAAAGCAAGAGGCATTTGGTAAATTAATATTAAAAAAATACATGTTACCCATCACTTTCAGATTTTAGAATGCAACATCAGAAAAAACGATTCATGAAATCCTACTTCCCATCTCTTGGCATTTTTAAGACTTTTGAGAGATTGATTTAAGCCTTTTTAATACCCAATGTATTTTCAGATGAATTAATTCAGTGCCTTTTAAGACTTTTTTAAGGTTTTGCGGGTTTCCAAATAAGTGATGTCAGGCTTGTATTTCTTGTTCCAGAGTCTGCACCCACCACTGAGTTATCCCTGCGCTCTGTGTGGGTGAGGAGCTTGGTGTCTGGTAGGGTGTCGAAGGGCGACAGAGTCACGTCGTCATCCTCCACACTGTCCAGCATCTCGGTCAGGGCCGACAGCAGGGTCTCACTCTCTTCCTCTGCTCCACTCTTATCCTGAAATGGGGCACCAGTATCCACATTTTTTCGTTTGTATATGCAAAATTCATATTCTACCAACAAGTGGTAAGTGTCAACTTTGTACTCTGAAGGAGAGTTAAAAGAAAAACTGGGCATCTTGTCAAACTTCCAATGTTCTGTGATGTGTTTTAACTCTGACCTCTGTTGCGACAGTAGAGTCTTCAAAAATGGCCAGGATTGAGTGATCCATGCAGGACTGTGCGTCCATCTCCACGCCTTCCATGTCACTTCTACTGAGGACCAACTGCAGACACACAAACACACAAACATTAGATCACACCCACGTGTTGTGCATTTGAATGTACACTGATCTGGTCTACCTCCAATGCTTCAAATACAGCAGTGAAGAAAAACTGTGAGGCAGAGCTGATGCTAAATGCTCCATGTTTATAAAGCGGTGAGCTAAATACAGGCATTGATAGGGAGACATCACTTTGTAAATTAGAGTTACTTTCAGCAAATAAATTAAACTAACCATCTGTAACTTACGAATTTCTTAATTAATCATTTCAAAATATCTGAAAATATTGAAAAATGCAGATCACAACTTCTGAAAGTCAAAGTTCATATATTTAAACTTCACGTTTTGTCAGACCAATGCTCCAAAACCAAAATATATTCAGTTTACTATCATTGAAGACTACGACAACCAACATTTGACCAGGTGGAACCAGTGTATTTCTGGCATTTGTGAATCGATTGCTGATTCATTTTCCGTCACTCCACTCAACTAATTCCTTAATCGAGTGATTGTTTCAGCTCTACAAAAACAAAACAAAAACTGCAGAAATATCTGAACCCTAGACTGTAACTAATTATATATCATAATAGTACAGACTCCAGACAAGATACAAGACATTAGATAGAATAAATTACATACAAAAGCACGATAAAAACTCATGGTTTAAAAAGAACATACATCAGTGACCTACAAACCTACTACACATTATGTTGTTTGTGTTGCACTGAAACTTATGTTTGATCAGGATAATTACATTTTTCAGTCATTAAGCCGGGAAATAAATGTGTAGATGACAGTATGGACTCACACAACTCAACACTATGGGGGGTTAGTGCATGAGCATGTGTCAATGTAGTGTAAAACTATGTCTCTGGATTCATTTATAAACATGGACGCTGTCATTGAGCAATGCTTCTCTCAACCAACGTGTTATCATTCAGTATAGAAGGGTGCCAGTAAGATACATGACCTTTATTGGTGCCAGTTTGGGACATTCTAGTGAGTGGGTATAAGTAGGAGGCAGATTGAGGGGAAAGTGGCCCTAGAGGTGGGTCACTCACGACCCGCAGTGCACACCAGCCCTGGGAGCTCGCAGGCCTGTACTGTAGTCACAGGGCATTTAAAGCAGGATCTAAACGCTCGTATGTGACAGTAAAGCATTTCACCCCCGTGAACTGCCTGGGAACAACTTTAAATTAGACTTCCAGCAAAACAAGCACGGTGACGCTAAGAGTGTCGTTGAGTAGGACAAATACCGGAAAGGCCCGGGGACAGTGCAGTGAGCAGGACAGTGCTGAGAGCAGCCTGAACATCTTGTACTTCTGAGGCAATGAACCGGCAGGTTTCACGTGCAATTCATTGACGGTGGAGATTGTGTTAAACATGCACGAGGAGGTAACGACTTGACCTGACGTGTCATTGAGCTGTTTATGTAGCTACACGAGTCAAATGGCAGATTAGTCGACCAGCTCTGCCAACTCCCTGGTTACTACCTTACTACCTCGGTAGTACTACAAGCCAGTTTCAGCCACGTGTCGCCATGCGCGCGTGTAGTCTCGCGCGCCGGCGAAATACCCCCTATTAGAACTTGAAAAAACCGCTCGTGTGCAGCTATTTAGATGTCACTAAACTAAAATGAGCAAACCGGTACCTCATTGGGAGTGTTGTGGGTCAGGAAGTCGCTGTTGCCGGCATTTAAATACCCGTCTTTCCCCCTCCACCGCACCGCCATCTTGCTGCTCCACATGGTCCGCTGGCAGGCCGGAGGGAGACACGTGGTTACCGACTGGAAGCGCGCGAAAAACACCGACCTGGGATCAGATTGACACCACGAGCTCCATTTAGTGAGAGCAAGGAGACGAGTGGAAATCAGATCCAAGGTCGGCGATATGTCTCGTGTGTGTTCCTCATTGATTGTCATTAGTTTTCTCTTAAATCACTAACTACAGGGTTTATTTTGCTGCAGAGACTCGGAGAAGGTAAAGCACCAACGCTGCCTTTTGTATTGATTATTTGTTAGATTTGGGAGATAAAAATAAGTAGTGTGTTTTTAAGGAACATGTTTTCATATTGCTGTGACAACTTATACACTGACATAATGGTGTGTTGAGCTGCGTTCATGTTACTTCAGTAGCGTCAATTATACATGATTATATAGTATTATTGCCCGTGGGACTTTTTAATACAAGGTTTTCACTTTTTAATTGCATTTATTAATGCTCAAAGCGACACCTTGCGTCCAAATGACAGTTCTACTCAATGAACCTACAGCAGATGCTCGACAGGCGGCACCAATAACCCAAATATATTATCACAGGTTTTAATACACCTTTTTAATTTACTAATCCTTTAATAGGCAAACGTCCCAATTAAAACAGGCAGGAATAGAAGCAGCTTTGAAAAATCTGCTTCCTGAAAGACTCATGTTATTTGTGTTTTGTATTCATTAAATATGCAGCATTTCAGCAAAATGAGTGAAACCCCTGTGAGATGCTGCTCAGGCTGCCTCACACATTGTGAAATAAATAATTAGTTTGGATCAGTTTCCCCTTTATGGCAAGATGCTTTCATAGCAAGAGCACTAATAGTGTAACTGGGAGTTCTCTTGAAATTGTAACGAACACCCTGTAAAGCTGTTAAATTCACCCAAGTGCTCCATTATTTCCCCGTGTTATAATGGCTGAGAACATCATGGTAATACCAGTGCGTTCGACGTCACCATCGTAGCATGGTAGACGTAATATGTGGCATTAATATAATAAATCCTTGGAGTGGTGTCTTATAGCGAAGAGTGTATCTGCTTCCTGTTGCCTGCCTCATCACCAGAACAAACAGCGATTATCTTTATGTTCAGACATTGCAATATTCATGTGTTGACTTTGCTGATTAATGTGTGTACACGCCCTCCACCTCGACATGGTTGGCTGTCAGGGCCTAACAACAGTGTTGCTACTGCGTTTCACTTAAGCTGACACCTACAGACAGTCTGAAGGCCATTTCAGCAGAGCAATAACTAAATGCACAGCAGACAAGATGGCAGGTCGATTCTTTTTCTTGAAATATTGTGACTTATTATATTACAACTTTATTCTCGTAAATATTTCGACTTTATACAGACTTCTCGGAACACAGATATGTGTTGAATGTGCAGAAAGTTTTGAACTTGAGCAGAAATCTTGCTGGAACTTGTGAGCTATTACAGTCCAGATGATTTATAATTCAAATGAATTAATGTATCATTGATGTGAGTAGCACATGCATATTTAATAAGCAATTGCAAACAAAAGAGTGTAAAGTAAATCCTGCCTACATGCGTGTTGACTCTGCAGGGTTAACATAAACATCTGAAAGCAACACAGAATACCTGAGAGCCTTGCATATTATATTCCATTTTATCTGTAACGTTTTGAGTTGTCACCTGGTGCCTGAATCTTGTTTTCTTTTACATAAATAATGACATATCCACCTTACATTTATGCAAAAGAGGCACACAGTCCATAAAAAAATCATCAGAATGCAGGTTATGAAAGTGTTTATTGCTCGAATTTGAATTGTTAATTTTAAGTATTTGTAAAAATGTAATTTTATGAATTTTGGCGCCTGCCCCTCTAACATCCTGTGCACGCCCCTGCCTACGGAGGTCCAGTTTTAAGTCTTTGCATTAATTAAAATGGGTTCAGGCCTCAGTAAGCATGTGTATGGCACACTAAAACATTATGATTGAATACATTTGAATGCTTCTATCGCTTGTTTTGTCATGACTTACTGTCTTGCTGAGGCCCTGCATGACTTTGCAGTCATATGAATCAGAACCAGTGCTGTTTCATAACTCGTGTTTCACCTCACTTCATCCTTCGCTGCTCCACACTGTGCTACCTGATATATAACAAACAATTATTCTAAATGTCCTAATAACAAACACGGCTGTCTAAAGCAGTATTTTCGTTGATGGAGACGCACAGCGGCAAACCTCACGCTCCACTGACAAATCATATTATGGTCTTTGGATGGTTGATTGCATTTACATATTCAGAACAGCAGCCAAGTTATTTCCTCTCATCTCCTACTGTAAGTACTCATTGCACTCGCCTGTTTCCAATTGTGCAGTGATGCTGAAGTTGTTCTGCTACACAGTTAATTATTTGTACAGGAGTTGGACTGTTTGTCTTTTAATGAATTTGGTCAAACCAGTCCAGCTTGACCAACTGACATCATGTTTATCACCAACTTAACCAGGTCAGACTTACTCCTTAAATCCTCCAACATGCGATGGTTATTTCCCACAAAGCAACTACAAAGAGACTACACAAATGACCAAAGGGAGACAAAATGACCACAAAACAACTACAAGAGACATAAAATGACTATAAAAAGACAGAAAACAACTACAAAGACTTCAAATGAGCTCAAAAAGACTGCAAACGGGCAAAATAACCAACCAACTACAAAAATATCAAAACAATTACAAAGAGACACAAAACAACAACAAAAAGAGGCTAAACAACGATAAAGTCCGTTTGTCGTGCTCCTATGTAGGAGAGGTGGTGGGGCCTCCTGTACTGTCTGTGGCCAGAGGCCCATTGTTTCATAATCCTCCCATGACTAACATGGATCAAGCTTAAAACCTCTGGACCCCAAATTCCCTCTTCTCACCTGGGGAGAAGAGACAACACGTGAGCTCTCAACATATTTCAGTGCAGCGCACTCAAATGATGTAGCCACGTTTGGTTGAAATTGAATTTTCATCTCCTTTCACACTTGCACTTGATTCACAAACACAAACAGAGCATCACCTTGTATAGTGTGAAGGTGTCGCAGTGCTGTATGTGGATGTGCTTTTCAAATGGCTTGGGAGCAGCATGTTTAAGGAGAGCTGTCAGATGCTGACTGTAAAGGCCTGTCAGGGGAAACCCACCGGAAGAAAGAAGGTTTTAGTTGACAGTTCTTGTGCACATATCAGGTCGTCAGAGCAGAAGATCACAATGTGTGTTGGACCTGTCATGCTTCACACTTGTTTTCATTCAAAAGTGTACTGGCTGTCATGCTGTGGTCACACTATACCCAGAAGAGTAATTAACCACCACATTTGCCCCCTCACTGCAGGAAGGTATCCCTTATGCATATAGGGACATTCTTGGCATTTACATTTTTAATTTTACGCTCATTTCGGCTGTGGTAATGCATACGGAATAAATGTTGGCATAGGCATTTTTATTTTGGAAGTTGAGCTCCTATGATAGGCCTTTTAATAAACTGCGCAGCCAAACTACAGACCACAGAAATCTATGTTGTTGCTAATCATGAAAAATAAATCCCCTAAGCATTAAGTAAACATAAAATAATCCACATTGTTTTTTCATAATAGTGGCATTCTGTAAGTAAACAATATATAATTTTATGGCAGTTTTCACGGCACAGATATTTCTGTCCTCTAAGAACATCAGACTGATGACAGACTTTAATATATTTTGTACTGTAGCTTCCTGTTGGTAGGTGGTAATATGCCGTCCAGAGAACAATGTAGATTAATCTGTTGTGATTTAATTTCTCCACTAGATGGTGATATTATACATCTGCCACTAACTTCTGCTCACACTTTCTACTTTTATATTAGCCCTCTAAAAGTTGTGAATGAGTTAATTCCCAGTGAGCTGATTGCTCCAAGCGAGCCACCTATCCAGCAACGGATTCCAATCAGATATTCATACCTGAATGAAATGGCTGCATAATGAATTCCGGTTCGTCACCTCTTCATTTGTGTGGCGTTATCTTGTATCATCTCATTGTTTGTCTGTGGAGGACTATGGATGTGTCTGGCCTGTTATCTCGTGCATACCAGCGAGGAGTTGACCTTTCTGCTGAATGTCATGGCGGTACACAGAGTCTGTACTAGATTAGTTTGGAGGGATATATGCTCACAGACACACACTTTAACAAGGCACCACATATTCCCTGTTTATTTATTTTGTTGCACACGGCCACCTGGTGTGTATTTCCCATGTACGTCATACCTTCAATACACTTGCTCAATGACCTCCATCTGTGTTCCTTTTTCCCTTAAGGGGAGACACTACTAAAAAAATAAACAAAACTAATATCAACATGAAACTTTTCCAGTTGATTTCTGACACGTGCTTATTTGCATACATGTCCAGAAGATTAATCTGAACATTGGATAGAGCCAGGTTCAAAATTCTTGTTTAATTTTGTTGACATATTGGAGTGAGATTGTATTACAGAGGGAACTCTTTGTATCACTCCATCAATCAGAAAATATTGTTGACAAAAAAAAATGTCTCCATGTTTTTAGAAATAAAGTGTTTTATAAATCAGGTTATGAATGATATATGAACAAACCCCTCTGTAAAAACCTTCAGAATATAGATAGGAATGAAAGTGCTACTGAAGTGAAGATTTCTAGCTCAGAGTATGAGAAATATAGATTGTAAAATTCTATATATTTTGCAAGACACTACAGGTAACTAACAGATATCACCTGACACTTCCCCAGTCGATTACTTACGACAATAACAATTGATAAATTAAGACAATTATATTTTGCATTACACATTTTCTGAATTGTTTGAATATCCAAATTAGGCATTATTTAATGCTAACTTTTGAAAAAATTTAAGAGAAATATATAAACGCAAATAGACAAAGTTAGTAAAATAAATATATAAAATATATCTATATTTTTTGCCTTAATCCAACATCTCCTGTGCTGTTCCTACATTTCTCTTCATCCCCGCCGCCACACACACACACTCTCTCACACACACACACACACCACCTCCCTTCTCATCTCCCACAACTCTCTTGAAACACATTACAGTCTGAAATGGGGCCAATGCATCCTCCCGTCTCCAGCGGGTGAGGTGTGAGTGTGTTCAGGAGCGTGCAGAGGCATGTGTAAGTGTAAGTGTGTTCAGGAGGGGGGAGTTCTGTGTAACTGGGTCACCTTACTGCAGCATCCAGCGCCCAGCCACCATGTCAGTACATGTCCCCACACACTCAGACACACACACATATTTAACCTATACGCTCCATCCACTGTCCCCTTTTTATAAAATGCACTCACTCATAAACAGGCATTTCCCCAAATTCCCTTTAGCTCCACAGAGTACCAGACTTTCCTCTCATTCTCTAGGGGGGAAAGGAAGAAAAGTGAAAAAAAACCCCCATCTTTCTTCTGTTTTTCTTTCATGTCTCTCCTCTCTCTATATCACTCACCCCCCTACCTTTTGCCTCTCATCCCTCCCTCACTATTGACCTGCAGGAGGACTCCCACGGTGCTCTTTTGGCATGTTTGAATTTTTAAAGATCCCATGAGGTCTAAGGAGTCAAGTGTATGCTGTCGTCTCTCCGCCTCCCTCACCGGTGTGTGTGTGTGTGTGTGTGTGTGTGTGTGTGTGTGTGTGTGTGTG
>CALSBV010012168.1:274283-284680 GCA_943590825.1 Bovichtus diacanthus
CCATGGTCAAACCAATGTACATAAACTCAGCCCGAGCATCTTTGTTG
The DNA here is from genome assembly GCA_943590825.1 of Bovichtus diacanthus. Lineage (NCBI taxonomy): Eukaryota > Metazoa > Chordata > Actinopteri > Perciformes > Bovichtidae > Bovichtus > Bovichtus diacanthus. The sequence goes on from CALSBV010012168.1 coordinate 274,331, forward strand.
CTGGTCGGGTGAGAGACGGGCCTTACAGCAGCTTATCCTCTCTACATGTGTGGTACTGGTAGACACTGCACTTCACCATACTCCACATTTCTTCCAACACGAGAGTCTGCAAGGAGGTCCGCATTCGAGTTGTCGTCTTAATTTTGCAAATGTGAGGTGGTTATGTTCTCTCTGGTATATCCAGACAGAAAAGATCTGCAAATGTGTCCGAATGAAGCGACACCCACTGCCATGAAAAAGCAGAAAAGTAAACATACAACGAAAGATCATTACTTCTGGCTTCACCGTCTCAGATATGTCAGAATATCGCAGACGATGGAGAAAATGGTTTGATTTTGAGACCCATAATTAAACAGTAGCGTGTGTTACTGGACTGAGATAATTGGGGTGGAATGGATGTTTGACTGATGGATTAAATGATTACATGGATGATAAATCAAATCAGTGCCATTAATCATATTTACCTTAATACAGCTGAAGTATTTACTTTAATTAATTAATGTATTTTTTTTTTTTTTATCTTCATTTTAGTAATACCTTTGCATTATTAGTATGTTCCTTTTTTCACTTCTTAGCTTTTTTTTCTCTCTATAAATATTGAAAGCAATTGGAAATAAACATTTTTGCAATTAAGTATGTGGAATAAAATCCAATATATAATGCCCACGACATCCAAAACCTTACGGAACTGACCCTTGAAATTCACCCCGCAAACTAAAATTAATCTGAGCACTCCTCATCTATAAAATAAAAAATTTTCAAAAGTTGTTCTTGGACACGATTCTCCACACAATCAGTGCGGAGTACATATTTTAATTCAGAATAAGACTTGCATAAACATACGTATTAGAGCTGCAACGATCAGTCGACAAATTGATTAGTCGATTAATCTCCTGCTATTTCTCTCCTACTATCTATTAATGGTTAATCATTGGCAGAAATGCTGTTTTCAGCCTCAAATATGGAGATTTCTTGTTTTTTTTTCAGTTTTATATTGTATTAAAGTGAATAAATGTGGGTTTTGGACTGACAAAACAAGACATTTAAAGACGTTATCATGTTGGACTTTGAGAAACAGAGCTGGACATTTTTCACTACAATCTAACATTTATATATAGATTAATCTGGAAAATAATTGTCAGATTAATCACTAATGAAAATAATTGTTAGTTGCATCCCTAATACGTAAACACCCTTTATCTATGGCTCACATTATTTACATTTTAAAGTCACAATATTTAATTGTGCCTCTGGAAAATAATTTAACTTGAACCAAAATAATGTTAAATTATGTTGTAATAATAATATTACCTATCAGCACCGGTGCTCAGATGCACAGCAGCCTCTGTGAAAGCCTGTTAACCGTTTCCACAGAGCGGCTCCCAAGAGCAGCTTAATTTGTAAATAAATCATTATAGAAACATTGTATTTTCACTCCCTGTGTACATGGGTGTATAAATCAGAACCACGTCCATGCTGGTGGTTGCAACTTCCCTCAATAATTGAGGTGGCGGGGAAAAAGCACATCCGTGTTTGAAAGGAAATAATTGTTCAACCTTGATATAGGATCACCTGTCAAAAATGTTAGCAGTCCCCGCCATCCTTTAGGGATAAATAATGTATATTCAATTAACAAATATTATGACACACACTTGCATAAATATATGAAAAAAACTACTGACCTAATGCTGCTTGTTCTTTTTATATCCCAACCTTGGCCATATGGGTGAGTCCTTGCTGGCTGTGATCTGGATATCTGATTATAATTTGAGGCGATTTAAGCAGATTTAAAGGCCTATGGGATTCTCCTTTTGGCTTAGTGCTTCCTGTGCGTTTGTGTGTATGCAGAGAGAGAGAGCGAGAGCGAGAGGTTCCCAATGGTAATGGCTTTACTGATCTACCTTGGGAGACAGTTCAGTGGGCAAACTCAAACACACAATTAATTGTAAACAACCCAAGTCTGTTATGCGAACATGAAAGTTAATTTGTTAGATCTGAATGTACTTTTAACCGATCAGGCGGCTGCATCTGCTGTGCATGAATGACCCTGCGTGGATGGACCCATAGTGTATAATGCATATGACCAGGGTCTCGGCTGTCACTGTCCCAGTTCAGTTGTTGATGTGTACTAATTAGGCAAACATGAAAACCACTTTGCAGTCAGCATGATGTTTATTTCCAAACACACTTCCACTCTGCTGCATTAGGCCAATTCTCATCTGTGTCAGTTACAAGGAAGGGATGGGATGTTAGGGAGGAGGAAGGAAGAAAAAAAAAAATGCTTACCAGACAACCTTCATGTGCAGTTGTGCATTAGTGGGGGGAGGAGGAGGAGGAGATAAGGGGGGAGAGGGCGGCTGGCGGTGCTGGGCAGAGGATAGAGGAGCAAATGCATTGCGGAGGGAGAGGAGGAGGAGGGCCTACAGCTATTGTTCATGTCCTCCCGTGAACAAAGGGCTCATCTGGGTCCGTATGTAAACCCACAGCAGGCTTCAGCCCACTGACAAGGCCTCATGCGGGACAAAACATAACCGACCGACTCCCGCAATTTAGGCCATATTCCGTTTCAGTCTTTCAGCGGTTTGAGGAGATTTTTTCATTGATCCTATTCAGGGAGACGTATTGTGTTGGTACGTTGCGTCCAGCCAACCGCCGTCCAGCGGGCCTATCCGTTTTTACGCACGGAGCGTACACACGGTCTATCATCACGGATCTGTAAACATCAATTTTCTGATTGGACTTCTTTGCAGGTAAAGGGTCGCTTTCCCTAAACGCACACTTTGGCTGCAATGTCTAGCTGCTGTAGCGAATATATGTGGTTTACGAGCCGCCGTGGTTGTAATTTCCCGTCTTATTTCGGTGCTTTCTCGTTGAAAAGGGATTTAACGCTAAGGCGTTAGCAAGTCGGCTAGCCCCGGCTAACTAACTGTTTTCTGGCTTGCTAACGTTAGCTTTCCGTGCAGGCCTACAAGGCAGTGTTGTATACAGTCAACATTTTGGTGGTTTAAGATGTCGAGTTTATTGGTCGTGTTTGTTCTGTGTCCACATGGCTGTCTGGCTTGGTAAAATGCGTGCTGGTGGGCATTATGTAGCGAAGTTCACTCGTCATGATATCACCTGTTTAGCGTTGGAGCCTAGCTAACAGATAAGTGTTAGCATTATGCGCTTGCTGCCTCTCTAATTGCCTTTGTAAGCAGACAACTCCACGTCAAATGTGCTTCGACTGTTAAAGTTATGAACTGCACAGACGTTGAAGACGACATTTTAAGAGCAGCTTGATAAATTAAACTTTAGATTCATGTCGTTTTTTGTAAAACAAAGTTTGCTAACGTTAGGTTATTGTTTCAGTATAACATAGCTATCGCCAATATTCCGTTTGGAAAAGCGACTTGTCCCCCTTAACAATCATGGTGGCAGTCTGGAGTAGCAGGAGTCCAAACCCACTACAGGTTACTCTTATTTAAGGGAGACTTTGTAATGCGGAAAGGATTTTTGTGTTTGGAGTTTCTAATGAAATCAAATGTTTGCAGTGTTTTTGACATCCATGTTACTCAACATTTGAGATGAGATTTGTCCTGAGAGTGGGCTGATCAAGCCAGGAAGATAATGTGCATATGTATATGGTGTAGTGTGTCTACTTGTAGAGGAACATGATTCCCAGCGGAGGAAGTGGAGTCCAGCTGATGTGATTGTGACTGCCTGTCATTAACCGCTAACAGGAGAGGAGAGGAGCTAATGGAGCTCTCAACAACTAATGGACACATAACCATCGATTATTTATTTATTTATCAAGCCCATTTGTTTTCCTCTGGTGGTGCATCCAGCCCATAGCATAAAGCAGTGCTGGCTCACACAGTAAACAACTTGTTTTTACTCTCTAAGTGAAGGCAGGGCTTCAAGTGGATGGAGGTTGTATGGCTTTTTCTTTTGCCATGTAGACGGTGCAAATCTTGTTTTGAAGATCTGTGGTCCTATCCATCGAAAACGTTTCTTGTTATTTATTTACCTCTAATCTATAAGATATGTGTGGCTACTAGAATACAAACAGTAAGAACTTAGTTGAATAGAAAGCAGAGGTAATTCCTCATCTTAGAGATGAGCTGCTGTTATTCAAGAGAGGAGTGGTTTTAAATGGATATGAATGTAATTTAGGAACACCAAGCAGATATGCATCAGCGTGGCCCCTAAGGTCAGTGTTGGGCTGGGCTGTCTGTCAATCTCACTACAGTCTGTCTTTTTATATCAGCACACTGTTTGTGTTACTGTGAAGTCTTCAAGAGCACCACTGAATCCATAATGTTGAAAAAAGTCTGCTTTTTCTAATATCGTTTTAATCTTAATTGTTTTACCTTGCACTATAAATATATATTTACATCACTGCTGTGTTCTCAAATCACAGTTTCCTCTGCTTAAAGACATCCTACTAATACCATTAAAGCTTATCTCTCCCTGACTGTCTGGTAGATGTATATCTTTTTCATACATACACACACATGCCGTGTCGTTTAATATTCAGAGACAAGACACAGAGACATTAATGAGGCGGGGCTTCACCATGGTGACGGCAGGGGTCGTGACCTAGAGGCCGACACGCCTGGATGGCCTTTATTGGAGAGCTGGGCAATTAGAGTAGAACAACGGTTGCAGCAGTGTGTGAGAAAGATTCATCATCAGTTGTTTTTTTTTTTGTTTTTTTATGTGGGTGTGAATTGTCAGTTTTGGTTTGTTTGGTATTTTATGGTTATTTTTGGAGTTGTGTGGCAGTAATTTCTGTAGGAGTGAAGCAGGAGCGCATTGTTTACAGGAGGCTCCTCCTCAGCATGTTGTTTTGTGTCTTTATGAAACAAGATTGGTGTATTGGGGATGCCTTGTGAAACTGGGCCATACTGGTCAGTTCAGGCTGTATGTGCCTTCTCCCTCACATGATAGTCATTCTTTGTAAGTGTCACTCCAAAAGTGAATAACTATCATGAGAAGTACCACTGTAATTCCCAAGAGTGGAGCAACTTCTGGTACCATCTTCTGTGTTCTCTCTTTTATGTCCTTTCTTTTTTGGCTTGTAAATTATGCCTTTATTTACAGCTGGGTCAACACACACTGTGCTGGAAGGTTTGCACCGTCAATCCTTACATTTGTGGATTAATAAATACAGTATTTATTACCAGATTTGACACATTATTCATATTTCATCTAATTTCGCTATCACACCATCAGGATTTTCATTTGCCATTATCTGTAAGCACTAATGTCTAACATTTTGAAGTAACTCCTGAACCTATAATATAAAAATTAAACCCATTTATGATCCTTCCTATTTGTCTCGCCTCTCTTCTAGGCTGTTCCTCCAAGTCATTCAAGCTGTACTCCCCCAAGGAGCCCCCCAACGGTAGCACTTTTCCCCCTTTCCACCCCGGCACCATGCTGGACAGAGACGTGGGGTGAGTTTTATGTCTGTGTTTTCTGTGTGTTTTGTGTATCTGCTCTGGGTTAAGAGTTCAGCTCCAGCCTTTAAACATCTCCGACAGGTGCTTTTATTATTGCATGCCATGTTTACATAGCCTTGCAAATCCAGCCTCAACATCATGAGTTTAATTTCCTTAACAATATGTTAGTCTGGAAAACATCCTCTGGTAATCGATTCAGCTTGGCAGCTGGTAGTCTGACCAATCAGCAAACTGTAGAAAGTAGTTTAGATGCTGGCAACAACAAACTGCGCTGTATTGTAAATTTGAATTGCAGTGAATGGTTGTGTTTATTCAAGAGGTTCACTCATAGAGCCGTCATAATATCAGAGTTTCACTGTTCGGTTATTGTGGCCAAAATAATTCAGAAGAGAATTTGGGAAAAATGCTTTTAGTCAAACTTTAACTTTGTTAATGGTGCATTTCGACCCTTTTTTTGTGTGAAATGAATTACACTCAAATACGAGTGTATGAGGGAGTGTCTGTAAACATAACTATACAAAAGTTTATATTTATTATCTGCTGGATTTTTACAGGATATGCAGTATTATCATATGTGTATTATTAACATGATATCAATAATTCATTTTTTAAATATCATGGTTATGGCCAACACCCGTATCAGCCGTTTCACTTCCTGAACAAACACTCAAAGATGTTTTAGGTGGACTTTTAAGTATCAGAAAATGCAAATTCACCAAACAAACTGGTTTCAGTGGACAGTTAGGTTGAAATTTGGCGTTTCCAGGACAGCCACCATATTTTAAGCCAAAATCCAGGTAGTGTTTGGTTTGGTCCAGTCAAGTGCACCGACTCGACACTCGTACACCGCTTTAATGGCATAATGTCACTTCCCAGGATCAGCTGCTAAATTTAATTTTAGTGTATAAAGCACATGCTGGTGAAACCCTTTCTTGAAACTGATTCTGGGGACACCCCTGGGTTTATTGGTGATATTTTTTGCAAAAGAGGGTGCCTGTCAATCTCCTCATTTGGTAAAAGGTTGATCTAACGGCCCATATGTTTTAGTGTAGTGTCATTTTAGCCGCCCACTATCCAGGAAAATGCCTGTTGAGTTACAGTGACCAAAGTGAAAATCGTGGACCAGCTGTGCGAGGCTAATGTTTAATGCTAAAATGTGCTTGTCTTGACATGTCGGGCTTAGTAAGGTTAGAGGGGTATACCTCTGCAGTATTGTGTGTGTGTGTGTGTGTGTGTGTGTGTGTGTGTGTGTGTGTGTGTCAGAAGTGTTGTTATTTACAGTCTTCTTGTATCATCCAATTTGTGCCGTGTTTGGCTTGCGTCCCAGAGTCGTAAAGATGGAGACAAGCTGCCGGAGGAGGGCATATTAGCGCTATAGCTGAATGTACTAACCTCTCTGTCTCTTGTTTCTCCAGTCCCACCCCGATGTATCCTCCCACATACCTGGAGCCCGGGATAGGGTAAGACTGCATTGTTTCCCATTATCTCCAGCTGGTGTGAAAACGACAATAATAACACAAGTAAAGATTAGGCCGTGGGAAGTTGTGCTCTTATCTCACTTTTAAAAGAGATTTTGTACTTAGTCTGTGACGTGGCTAAACTAGGTCAGTATACAGCCTATACCTAAAAGCATGGAAGCACTTACTCTTTCAAAACACCACAAGCTAACTGTTCTCGACCCCTTTCCTGTTTTTGTTTTCTCCTCCACCTGTCTTTCTATGATAGGAGGCACACACCATATGGCAACCAGACAGACTACAGAATATTTGAACTCAACAAACGGCTACAGAACTGGACAGAGGTTCGTAGGCGCACACATGCACATTCAAAAACAATCCAATAATTGTTTGTCTCTAATAATTGTTGCCCTCTTCACTCTGTAGGAATGCGATAACCTGTGGTGGGATGCATTTACTACAGAGTTCTTTGAAGACGATGCCATGCTGACCATTACTTTCTGTCTGGAGGATGGACCCAAACGTTACAGTAAGAAACAAAGTCACTGGAACATATTACCTCTCTGTTTCATACATATACTGCCCCTTTAATCCAAAATCCTCCTGTCACAAAAGGACTGCATATTATGATTTGACCCTTCCTCTTGTCTCATGTCCCTTTTTTTGTTTTCTCTCCTCCTCTGAAGCAATTGGGCGAACGTTGATTCCAAGGTACTTCCGGAGTATATTCGAGGGCGGTGCCACTGAACTCTACTATGTGCTGAAACATCCCAAGGAATCCTTCCACAATAACTTTGTCTCCCTTGACTGTGATCAGTGCACCATGGTCACCCAGAATGGAAAGCCCATGTTCACACAGGTGTGTGTTTTCATCTCTAGCTGTTATTGTGTCCACACCTTGGTTGTAAATATGTGTGGCTATTTCTGTCCATTTATTATTAAGGCTTAGAATAAAAATCACTTGCAAATTGTTAAGAAATAGAAACTCTTTTAGCTTGAGACTCATAAACTGAGGCAATGCACACATTTTCACTAAAACAATGCAAACATTTGAAATGAGGTTGGTGCAATAAAGGTTTTAAAAAGCCACTTTAAGTCAACTTTCCCCCCTTACCATATGTTTGTATACCTCCTTGAAAGATCATTGTGGATTAAAGCCTAAATCTAGGGCTTTTACACACCGAGGGCGCGAAGAATAAATGACAACTTTTTAATTTATTTTTTTTGATGATGATTATGACTTCATTCAGGAATAATGGGTTTAAATAACCCATTATTCCTGCACAGTTGTAGAAAAAGATGAGGCTACACTAATATTATTAGTATTACTGTTTAATGTTAAAGAAAGTTTGATTCAATATAAAAAGAGTAACTCATTTAATCAGATTAATCACTTCATTCAAATGTTTTAAGTTGATGACATCATAAAATATGATGACAGACATTCAAAGCTTCATATGAAAACCTCAATAGAAGCTTTGAGTGAAAAAATAGATAGATTCAACATAATTCTCTATTTTATTCGGTGTAGCATTTAGCCGTCTCTGTCTAGACTACAAGGAGTTAAACTACTGTATATTGACCTGAGTCCTCTGAACTGTTTTAGGTGTGTGTAGAAGGGCGCTTGTACCTGGAGTTCATGTTTGACGACATGATGAGGATAAAGACGTGGCACTTCAGCATCAGACAACACCGTGAACTCATCCCCCGCAGTATACTGGCCATGCATGTGAGTAGGAGTATTTGGAGTATACATATAGTGATGTGTGCGAGTGTCATCTTTGTAATCCGTCCCCTATTTATGTCTTAGGCCCAGGACCCACAGATGCTGGACCAGCTGTCCAAAAACATAACAAGATGTGGCCTGTCGAACTCCACCCTCAACTACCTCCGAGTAAGTGAAGCACGCGCACACGATTTTACCTTTCGAGAATGACGCTGGTCTTGAATGTTTTTCTCTGCATTGTGTCTCGATTATGGAACAGTCCGAATATAATGGAAGCTTTTTAAGAAAACAAAAACCTTGCAGGCGTCAAAATGAAAGCTTTTCACATGATAATAATTACAACATAAATGTAACTGTTGAGTGACAATATGTGCTGTTCACTGTGACGAGTGTTGGTCTCCAGCAAATTTCAAGTTGGTCTGCTTTGTCAATGTTTTTTATGATCGGATTTTCCGATCTGAGAATTTCAAGTCCAAAGATGAAGTCCTTCACGCTGAACACAGCTAATAATGATGACCTGGAACAGTGTGTGATCCTTAACCTGTTGCCTCTTTTTGTTCCCTCCTCCAGCTGTGTGTGATTCTGGAACCCATGCAGGAGCTGATGTCCAGACACAAGACATACAGCCTCAGCCCCAGAGACTGCCTCAAGACCTGCCTCTTCCAGAAATGGCAAAGGATGGTGGCACCACCAGGTAGGTGAACAACATGCACAGATAAAGGCACACGCAACATCAACCCCCAGGAAATGTATCTGTAACCCTCTTTCTTCATTCCTTCTCTGCAGCTGAGCCATCACGACAGGCGCCGAACAAACGGCGGAAGCGTAAGATGTCAGGTGGCAGCACCATCAGTGGAGGAGGAGGAACTAATAATAACAACAACAACAAAAAGAAGAGCCCTGGCAGTGGTTTCCCTCTGTCCAGCCAAGTTCCAGTGAGTACATCGCTGCTATCTAGTGTCAGCACTCTGCTATTACACCACCCACAGAAACGTTAGCACTATGTTCAAACTGCTGCATTGATTTCATTAAGGGAAGTTCACATGTCACTAAACCAACCAAAGGACGACCCAAGGTTCCGGAGGACTATTTTATTTGAAGTGAAAACGCATCTTGCCAAAATTGCTTAACACTTGTGCAGCCAATTTTAAAAAGTCAATTAAATTGAATGGAGATGGCCTGATTGTATTCAAGGTGTGACTGTGGTGATTTAGGGATAAATACACCCGAATCATATCGAGCTAACGGTTGATAATTCAATGTCCATGTGTCCAAAAACTAAAAGGATAAAGACAAAGGCACATTATAAACAAACTTAACTAAAATCACTAAACAGAGAATACAGGAACCTTTAGGAGGCATTGAATGCCTCTTTAAAAAAAACTCATGACATCTGGGCTAGTTTTTGATAGGTGTGTGGGAGATGATGAAATAAAGTGGAGGAAAGCTACATGGTCGAATGAGACCAAATTGAGCACGTTGGATTTGATATTAAATTCTATGTTTGATGTAGTAAGCCAAATACGTCGTGTCAGCCGAAACACTACAACATGGCTGCACCAACAGGCTCGAGGATGGGCTTGTGAAAGAAGCCGTAGAGCCATGGGGTAAATTTATCCGTGTACACAAGAGATCAGTTAACAGTCTCTTTTACATGACAGCTGTTGCACCCATTCCTCCCCACCCAAACGATATATTGATTGCTCCGCTTGTTGCTTTGCGT
>CALSBV010012168.1:284690-303274 GCA_943590825.1 Bovichtus diacanthus
GAATAAACATAATTGAAGGATTCTGAGTCCCCTAGTGCCAGAGCCATCTCTGATTAGACTACAACGGATGCAGTCTTTCAAACGGAGAGCATTTACAACACACACATGCACATACATACACACAGTTACACATTTTAAGAGTTTTTATACAGTATATATTTCCCTAGAATGTTTTTTAATTTGTATTAAACGCCTTCATTTCAATTGTTACTTTTTTATTTTCTACCAATACTGAAAAGCTACAGACCAAGGAGCAACACAGGACTTTTATCCCTCCCCCTTCTAAAATATATTGTTTTTATCTTTTATGTTTATAAAAGAGAAATAATTTAGTGTGGATGTTTTTATTTTGTCTTTTCGTTCCTTTTTTGGAGATTTAAATTTTTGTGTATTTGTGCTTGTATATTTAAGGTAGTAGCAAAGTTCTGTCTGACTGTAATAAAATGTATTCTTACTTAGATTTACCTAAAGCCATCCCGATCTAATGTAAAGAAACAAAAATAGGAAAAAGGAGAAAAAACACTCATGACCCCGTCCCCTCTATCTTCCCACCTGCTCTTTCCTCCTCCCTCTTTTTAAAACTTGTGTAAATGAAATTACAAAACCTCCGGGGGTACAATGGCACCATGGAGTGATGATTTTACTGTTTCAGTTGATTTTCTTTTATTTTTTTGTATTTATTTTGGAAATTTTAGAAAATTCACACATGTATTTCATCTATACAGGAAGTGATTTTTCACTTAACATTCATCACAGTTTTGTGTACTGCATCTTTCAACTTGATGTCAAGTGAATGTGCTCACTGAATTTTAGTTAACCGGTGAATTTCATATTTCATCACTGGCTAAAACTGATTTTTATTTTAGTTTTTGTCTAAATTGCCTTCATTTGTGCCGTGTTTTTCATAACCAACAGAATGATACCATCGCTCATCCAGACATCTTCTAAAGCCAGCTTAACATTAAGTTCAGTCGTCATATTGGGTAGCAATGCCGAGTTTGTAAAGTCTGATTAAAAACAGCTGAAGCTCTGTTTGTTTTGTACATTTCCATTTCGTTACAGTTGATTCCAGCAACCGTTATGACTGAGTTTGAATGGTGACTTGTACCTTTTCCAATCCCTGTAGAAAGAAATCATTGTTTGATATATATTTTTTGATTTGGTTAGTTTCTGCCCTTGATAATTAATGTATGGTACCAATAAAAAGATACATTTTCACTTTAAAAGATTGTATTGTAATTATTGCAGCACATCTGATACATGTTGGTGCTAGTCAGCCTGGGTTTTGGTCACTTTTGAAGGCTTAAAGGTCGACTCCATCTGCGTTTGTTTTTGTCAGGGTGTTTCAAATGGCCGTTAGCATAAAGCCGTGATAGGTTACCAAAGTAAGCTAATCAATAAGGTTATGAATATGTGAACGCCCGCACTTTTGATGCTAAAACATATGTACTTGGACCAAAATGTTGTTTGTCTGAATTTGAATACATAAGGAAAACTACTGGGAAGCTACAAAATGTTATAAAAATGTAAAAACTAAAGTATTATTTTTACTATAGTTCTGACACATTGACGTAACTAGTGGAAATAACGTAACCTAATAACGTTTTATAGATTTGTCAGAGTAAAAAAAGAATGGACAAGTGGTGCAGCTGAAGCTGAGGGTAACCTGACTTTTAGCTCCTTCTATAGGTCAAGCTTCAAAAACACGGGAACTTACAAATCCCATAATGCCACTCTATAGTTTATCATGTTTGGCATTTGCCCGTCCTTCAGACTTCCACCCCCAGTCTGCCGAACAGCCTCTCCTTTAAAGAATTAGTAGTCTGCAAGTGAAGGACCAGATGACCCTGATGACATCAAGGGTGATTTTTCTCATAGCTACACAAAACAAACTGTTTTCAGAAGCTGAGCAGTACTACTTTGTTGTGAGTGAACTGACCTTGAAGTTGTGACCAGAATGAGAGGAAGGAACAAATAAAATAAAACAAGTCTTCTTACTGACTGCAGCACATCACTCTTCGTTCTCGCACCTTGATACAAACCCCTCCTCTGTGCAATCTGTTGTAACCTGTCGGTGAAGTTTAGCTTAGATCACACAGGCTTCAGGCTGTGCTGCTGGGTATCCCGGCGCTCCTCAAATCTTGTCCTTAAGGCACAGAGACCTGCTTGTATTTGATCCCACAGGATTACTAATTGCTTTCACGTGTTGATCCAGCTCTACATCAGTCCCTGAATAAAAAAGGACACTCAGGATGGAAGAGTCCCTAAGGACCCGGTTGCAGACGAGCGCTCCAGGGCCTTGCCTGTGGAACACATTCTCACTTTAACTTACGATACTGCATGTCTTTTCTAATTTCAATGCTATGTTTAAGGTAACATAAGCCTGTTCCCTGGTGCAGCTCTCGAGTGCAAGCTGCAGCGAGGTGTCATGGCGAGTGAACCGGGAAATGGGGAAGACTTTTTTATTTTTTTGTGTGTGCATTTAAGTAATGCTTCACTGTCTCTGCTTTGTTTCTGTAACAGCCAAGAAAGAGCACATGCCTCGGGTGGTAAGGTGAGTTAAAATCAATGATGGCAAATCCCTTCTTTATCCTGCCAGTATCAAAAGCTTACAACAGTCAAGGTAATTGAGACGTGTCCCTTCTCTTTACCGAAGTCAGGTCAGTAGAGTGAATAGCAAAGGGACTCTCTTCAGGTCTCCATGTCAAATGTCAGCCTGCCTCACACATACATCCACCCGCCAACTATCACGCTTTCTCTTCAGGCTTTTATTCCACTCCCCGTGTCACACTGTACCTGCAGAGCTGTAAAGGCTGTCAGTGGAGCCTCCAGCCAGCTGAAACACTGAGGGTCTCCTGGGGTTAAAGTAAAGCTGTAACGACCCGATGAAAACTCTCACCTCCATGGAAGATCAGACAGTCTTTGTCCTCACTGTGGCTGCTATGCCACCTGACACTGCCAAGCTCGATTTCAGTTTTCAGCAATATTTGTGGGTCCCAAAAAGGCAAAGAAAGAGAAGGTTTTTTTTTTTTTTCCTTTAGAAGGACGAGCAGTCACCTCATATATTTATGATATATATTTCATGGATCTAGGTGCTTTATTTGCATTTGCATTCTTGTTGCCCGTCTATTTCTTCATCAGTACTTATTCTTCTATCTCCAATTTAAACTGCTCTCTCGTCAGTTCAGCTGTTGATTCCATAAAAAAAGGGTCCCATTATGGGTGGGTACACTTTATATAAAATAACTTCATATTGTATATGTCCTGCTTCAAAAGTACATACATCCAAAGCTGTATTGTGATATGACGTTGTTGTCCACCTGTTAATTAATTTGTCATCCATTAACAATGTGTTGAGTCACTTAACCCATGCAGACTGTCAGACTGTCAAGTCTCCATGTCTACGTGTTTGTGTTCTAAAAGAAAATCATAGCAGTGCACATCAGGGAGGATATTTACAGAGCTACGTCTTTTTTTATGATAACTCTCACTTAGGGATACTTGAAATAGCTTGTGTTAAAATATGAGACGTAACTACTCTCTCACAACAAAGTGTGTTTACTTAAATGTCTTCAGGTGCATTCTCGCCACAAAATTCAAGCTGCCACTTAAATAAAAAAAAAAACATGAAAGGCCCTCTCTGGAGCCAGAGTTTGGTTTGTCCGCTCTGAGTTACCGTAGGAACATGGCGGCACTAGATGTTGGACTCCATGAAGAGGACCAGCTAGATGTGAAGGGCTCATTCTAAGATAACGAATGTTCTTAGTTTCAGGATTATACACTAATGACAACATAATTATAAATATCACATATATTCCATTTCTGCCAATAGATCCCCCTAAATCATACACACTGGTCTTTAAGATATACACATTCGACTACAATACACCAAGGATTTACAGAGAATTGTATCTCATATTTAAGATTGCTTTCCTGAACGCTGGCAACAACAGCAAGTCTTCAGGTTTAGTGCGCACGAACAGGATGATGCATGTTACTGTACAAATCCATCAGGACAAACTGGATTAGGATTATTTATACTGAGGAATGTACCATTATGTCTTTGCAGAGATACAGTATCTCTGTCTGATGTTGGTCCCAGTTGAGTTAAACTGAGTGTTTCATTAGATTTTAAACTAGTGTCTACCAGAGGTCACTATATTAGACTTGGTGTTCCCTAAAGCCACAGAGCTATCATGCCGTTTTGGCATTAAGTGCTCAGTAAGGCTAATATCGCCACATTGCTCATCCTCTATTCTCCTTAAGTCTGAACCGTTTTTTCACAAAATAAAACATTAACTAAGAGCTTCTGGCAAAAAATAATAAAATAAATCACAACCAAAAGCAAACTTTCGAGCTACAGAAAAGTAAAAAAAAACACCTTCCTGGTGAATGTTTGTATGTAACTTTGTCTACCTGCCTGTCTGTGTGTGTCAGTTAATGTTCTCTTTCACCTCTCCTCTGATGTTCCTCTCTTCTACAGCTCTCTCATTATATTCAGATTTTCCTTCCTCTTTCTTGCCTCATCTCCTTCTCTGTCTAATGACGCGTTAAAAGCGGAGCTCGTCTCATTTAGTCCGGAAATTGAGGTGCTCCATGTAGTCTTTACCAGAAATATAGGACCCTTGATGGTGAAGTTAATTTACCAAGGAACTCATGAGGTCAAAACAGGAAAGCATCAGCTGTTGCTTTAAATTGGAGACAAAACTGTTCGATCTATTATCTCGTGCAGAGACATGGGTCTGCCATAGAAGGTTGGACTCACTCACTCATTCACAAAATGTAGTTAAAAAGCAGTTATTTTGCATCCGACTAATTTCCTCTGTGTGGTTGATCAGGAAGCAGTCATGTAAAAATGCCAGAAACAGCCATTAAAACACAGTGCAAATATGAATGTCTTCGATGAAATGAAGCTCTGTCACTTTCTTGTATCAAAGATATTGCAGAACATCGCGTAAGTTGTGGGTGCATATGTAAGGATGTGAGCAGCTCAGGCAGAAAGCTCAGCTATCTTTTATGCAGCTCCTCTGTAAATCATGTCTCCACACACCTGCTGATTCTGTCTGGGATTAACTAATCATTGCACCTCTTCAATATCCCACAGATGGCTTCTTACTCTTTTATTACTTATTTATTTCGAGCTTAAACTCCCCTCTGCTTGAATCAGTCTCTTCAATCACCAGCGTTAATGGAAATGCAGAGTTCACAACACTGCCGAGACTTCTCACTGATGACAAACAAACTAATCTAAATCACTCAGGGTCTGTTTCTCCATAGAGACACAGACGCAATATAGATGTACACCCTCCTGAAATGATGAAACGCAGAAGCACTTGCTGATGCTCGGAGGAGATACAGTGACATATCGATGACCTTAGCTTTCAACAGAGTAGGAATAATAATCATCCCAGTACGACACATTTAAAACACATATGGTTCAAATACTTTTAATACTTTTAAAAGAGGGTATGAATGTAATGACATATTTTCCTTTTATCTACTACGCCCTTCAGCATAGAGACATGTATGTTTGCTGTTCCGTTCTGCTTTACAATCAAGAGAAAATTTAAAAATAAGATTGTTTTTAGAAAAGCTGGAAACACAAATGTAGGCTACCTGCTCATGGCCTAGGAAACATAGGTACCATTAAGTACTTGTCTAAAATGTGCAGCTACTAGCCCTTTAATTCTTAATTTCCTCTTAAGGGTTGAGCAATTATTTTTCGTATATATTTTTATTTTATTTATTAATTTACCGGTCTATCAATATGTCGTCTGAATGACCCCGCGACGTTACAGAATCCAACAATATTATTGTTTCCCACTGAATAAGCGCATCACATTTGACTTCTTTGACCAAACAGGGCACTTAACAACATTACAGGAGCCTGTGTGGGCGCTAGGACCCTGAACACCAGTAGATCATGCTAGTGATAGCAGCAGTATGCTAGCAGAGACTAGTGTTGTCACAGGGATTCATGAACTACCTTTTTTAATTTCAATACTTTAATCGAGGTAAGAACAAAACACACTCCTAACGAAGCTGTACCGTCCTTAATAATGTAACACAGCAATGTTGTCAATAATCGCACCCCGACATTAACTCAGTGTTACAGCCCTTATGTGCCAGGCTTCACCTAAGCTAGCTACAGGGAGCGTTAGCTTTAGCTGCGAAGACTGAACATGTTTATGAGACTCACGTCCGACCTGCGAATAAACCAAGTGCTCGTCTCGTGTCGACTGCACAACACGACCTGCTCGTTAACGTAACCACGTCGCTCTTAACGTTAACTAGTCTCTCCCAGTCGGCCAACGATGGGTGAATTAGCTTACGTTAGCTAACGAGCTAGCAGCCCATCCCAACTTGCACTTAGGTTAGCTAGCTGTTATAGCATGTGCCATCAATTTGAGCAAATGTCAGCTCATAATTTCTCACCTTACCTAATAGCGCTTTAGCTAATCTGCGTGAGGTTACTCTTCTGACCTAACACACACGTTTCTGTTCATTAGCTACTATTAGCTACGTAACGTTACTTACCGGTCTGTCACTTTGACAGCAATCTTTGACTTCGCCAGTCGACTATAGATGATGTGTAGTTACTAGAACTGTTTACTACATACATTCATACATACATAGATAGATAGATAGATGACTGTTGTGATCTAGTCAATTATTAGGTTATGAAGTGAAGTTATTCCTTTCAGGAGCAGTCATGACTGAAGTGATCTGTTGCTCAAAACATTATGCAGCAGACTGGGGTCGTGTTTAAAAGTAAGCAAGCAGCAATGAATCGATCCCACTAACAAGTATTGCCTGCACGGCCTTGTATATCTTACTCATCTGTGCCATGTAGCTTTATTGTTTGCACATGGTGGTGTTGTGAACTACGATCTTCAGCACCAAATCCCTGGCTGAAAATAATTTCGGCCAAACACACGATTTACTCCTTTTTCAAAGATCCTTTTCTCACACACTAAACAATAACTATTTTTCAATTTTTCTATGATAAGTCGTATAGATGGATGTCATTTAAATGGTTAACATTTGCTACTACAATGCCCAGCTGTTTTTGGAAATTATTTAGCAATAATCAAATATGAAACGACATATCCGTGACAGTTTTTTAAGATGTATGTATTCAGTAGGAAAGACTGAGGCTGTGAGTGGCAGACATGCTGGGGGAGTCGGAAAGTACTGAGCGACTTTTTCGTCTTTTTAATGGGATTTTATTGAGTTTAACATTGTCCACCTTATCCTTAAATTATTCCGCCCAATAGAAGAGATCTTGATGATTTATGCCATTTCTTTTCACATCATTCGACGTGGACATCCTCATCTAGCTCATTGCGTCTCTTTCCTCAGACTTAGTCATGTCTCAGGTGGAGAAGAAGGCCGGGCTGCTGAGGAGGACGTCATCCTCTAAGAAACCCTTGAAAGAGAAGGTGGTGCTGATGTATGATGAGATTTTTGCAGTGAGTACCACAAAGGGGAGAGTGTCAAGTGATGGAAAGCAATTTTAAATGGAGAAATGAAACTGCGCAAGTGTAAACAAAGTCCTTTCTGTTTCTTTGATTTAGAAAGAGGACCCGGCCAAAAACAACCCTCGCTTCTGGGATGAGCTGTTTCTTATGAAGGTAAAGGGAAAGAGAAAAATACTTGACAAAGAACAAGATGTTGAGTAGAAATTAATAGTTTTCAAAATAAAGTCTGCCAAAAGATTGAAGTAGTAACACATATGTATGCTTGGAGGAAGAAGACAATGTGACAAAAAAAAAACATTATAATATGTAAATGTGCAAAAATCTGCTAAAACATTAATAGGAGGGCAGTGAGGTGTCGTTGATAAAACGTGCAGAACATATTAGCTTTTTAAAAACTCCAGATGGAGACATCATGGCATCATGTACAGAAATATGACACCAGGGTGCAAAATTAACTTTTTTGGCCAAATGGCTAGGGAATTTTTTTATTTTACCAGCCACTCAATAGATTACCATTGGTTTGTTTTTTTGGCTGGTGAGTGATGCAAATCTACAAATCACTTGCAATCTTTTACCAGCATTTGGCTGGTGCTAATTGTGTGCCCTGATGACACCGATGTCCATACTCACTTTCAGCCTCCTAATTGTTACATATTTGTGGCTGGAGATGGCACACACTACATGTAGAGAAAAAGAGGAAGTTGTGACAGGCACAAATTATACACAGTCCAAACAAGTGCTACACAGACGCATTGTCAATTGAATACTCACTAATAACTTCCTAATCATCCTCCAGTCTTATGCATGTACACTATTCCTTCCTAAGCACCACAAGCCATCTTTTCCTCATTCCTCAATCTTTTTTTTTTGTACTTCTGTTCGTCCATGATTCAGGTGAACCTAGAGTACCTCGAGTCCAAGTTGGAGAGTGTAGATGGGGAGGAGGTTCAGCGGATCCAAGACAACATCAACTCTCTGTTCCACCACTGTGTTCAGGCTCTGGGAGAGGAGCACCAGATCAAAGTGGTTAATGCCCTGCAGGTAACTAAAGCTCAGGAGGACCACCTAGAGTTTCACCTGCAGGTTACATTGTGTAACCATCTCATCAGTAGCACCTGATGCCGATGAGCCTGTAACTGTAATCAAATGATCCTGGCTTCAAGGAATCTGTTTTGTGTCGCCACTATAGCAAATGTGTAAAACCATTCACTGTATTCACTTTTTTTTTTTTATTAACGCTCCTCTGCCTCTCTGCCCCAGACACTCTGTGCTCTTTTCCGGGGGGTTCACCAGAAGAACAAGTCCGCGTCCGGCTTCGACATCATCAACATGCTCATGGGCTTCGACAAGGCTGAGCAAAGGATGAAGGTGTGTGGGGGAAATACCTGGAGAGGTGAACGAAAGGAGTGAAAGAGATGGTAAGAGTTCATTCGCGTCACATCTCATGTCTGTGTCTCCTGCAGGACCTGATGGAGCGACTGGACAGCCTTCTTTGTGGAGATGGCTCAGAGAGTCTGAAGAGCCTTTGTCTCAAACTGCTGCTGTGTCTGGTGACGGTGAGACAGAACATATCAAAACAGCAAGATGAATTACAATGCTTGTTGTGCTGTTTGAAAACACGCTAAATGTCACAAATATGTGAAATAATGTGTCTACAGGTCACAGACAATATTAGTCAGAACACTATACTGGAATATGTGATGATCAACAGCATCTTTGAAGCCATTTTACAGGTAAGTGATTAGCAGAAGACAACTGTAATTTGGGGATTTGGGGATCATTTCATTTTAGAACTGTCTCTTTTCCCAAATTGGTCATCTCCGTTCTCCCTGTCTCTCCCTCCTCAGATTCTGTCAGATGTGTCCAGTAGAGGGCAGCATGGTTATGATGCTGTGGTCCTCCTGGCCCTGCTGGTCAACTACAGGAAATATGAGGTGTGAACATGGAACTGTAACTTTCTATTAGAAAAGCATTTTGAGCAGCAGAGAGGTGTAGTGTCACTGAATAGATACTGAACGTGAATCCGAAACCTCCAGAGATCCGTCCTCCTTTGCTCCACTGTCGTTCTTTTCTGCCAACACGGGGAAACGGAGGCAGCTCTAGAAGTCTCTTTTAGTAGAGAAATGTCGTCTCTACGACGTCTTCTCAATTTTGAGTTACACCACACCCAACGTAAACATGAGGGAATAATTAGAGTGTAATACTTTTAATTGTTTTAAGTTACAGTTGTTCACAAAGGGAATGTTGCAAAGCTCAGATTAGTAAAACAGCCTCTGTGGAAACGGGTTCATCCATGAACACATCAACAAGGTTATTGGTGCAGCTGAAAGCTGAACAGGACATTTCTATTTGGCAACAGCTGAGCATAAAAATGTTGACCTGGACTGTGTCCGGTATTAAAGAGACAGTTGTCCTATATTTCAATGACAGAGAAGCAATCATGCTCTCTGAAATGAAATTATTTCCAATTTACTTCCCTCTCCAGTTATTTCCTGGAAGGATAAGAGTGGCAGCGTGGGAGGAGGTAAAATGATGAGGAGAGAGGTTTTGGATGCACCCTCATATGCAAGCGATGCTGGCAGCTGCACAAGAAGCATTTACTCTAGTAAAATGTGTACTCCAAAATGTGTAATGTGTGCTGCAACAGTCTGCATCTGAGGTATGGCTGCAGCGAAAAAAAATAGTGCAAAACAAAAATCCAACTGATAAAGATGTAGTCATTTTATAATCAAAAATCACACAGGCTTTGCTTCGCCCTTGATCGCCCTTTAACTTGAATATTTGTGTCAAATAATTTCCCTGATTCTCTCCGTTTGTTAGTCTGTGAATCCATACATTGTGAAGCTCTCTATTGTGGACGATGAGCCGACACTAGATGTAAGTATGTTGTCATTTACAGTATCTTTGTAACTGCAGAATAACGAACAGCCAGTGTGATGTAGGCGTTTGCTTTCATGCCAAGCAGATTATCAAAGGTTTGACTGAAACACTGGATGTTTTCTCTCCCAGGGAATGGGTATGGTTGTCCACCAAGCTCTGACAGAATATAACAGGTGAGATCTAAAAATTGTCCACGTGTCAAAAATATGTTTTTTTTTTAACGATGCAGCCCACGGTGTGCAGAGGCCGCTGGCGTCATCAGTTTAGTTTGATGTCTCGCACAAATGTTCTATTTCTATTCTCCTGAAAAAACAGGCCCCTTTGTACTTTTGGTTATTTATATCCGACAGTTTTCTTTTGCAGTCGCCGGTAATGTGTTTTGGATGAGGCGAGGTTTGGAAATTAAAATGCTGTTTGTGAAGGAGGTCCTGTCTGCCTGCATGCGTAGACAGAGAAATCAAAGTGATGGATGACGGCTCCATACAGTTCATTGTTTGTGTGTCTATAAAGCGAATGTTCCTTAGATAATAGGTTGCAGGGAGTAGAAGGAGATGTTTGGTGAATGTGTGTTATGTTACAAGTGCTGTGTTTGAGTGAAAACATATATCTTTGCTGTTGTGCAGCCCTACCTGTCTTTAATTTATTTGTAATTCTGTCCACTCTTTCATTACTTCCTGTCTTTGTCTTTCTTTTCCCTTTTTTAGGCAGTACAAAGACAAAGAGGAGGAGAACCAGGGTGGGTTCTTCTCCACCCTCACGAGTATGGTAGGATCTTATTCTTTTAGTAGATATATTTGAAATATATTGCCATTTCTTCCATTAGGTTGTATTTGGTATTCAAAGAGCTTCATATTAGGGCATCTGCTTTTTTTTTTTTTTTTAGCAGCGTTTGCTGATAGCTTGATCCTTCTTCTGTCCGCAGGTGGGCAGCATGTTTATAGCTGACGCTGATGAGAAACTCTCTGTACAGTAAGTGCAAAGTGACTTAACTTCTTCCGTCAAACTTAAATGCATTATTCTCTGCACCTTCAATAAGATAATCCATGCGGTGTTTTTGGCTTGTCCTCCGTTTCCCTCAAATGTGAATGACGAATACTGTAAAAAAAAAAAAAAATAATAAAAAAGCTGTGACCGCTACAGCACAGCCGGACATTTGAATGGCTGAAGGCAGGACTTCATGAGTTGTCTGTGTCCTAAAATTGAGAATGACAAAATAAAAAATGCAGCCAAATATTTGTATCCGTAAACAAAGTTTACTGTTGTCTTTAGTGTCAACTCATTTATCAAAATTTTAATATAATGTGAAGAAATTTGGAAAATGTAGTAGTAGTAGTTAAAAGAAAATGAAAAAGGGGGGCTGGTGACGCATGAAGCGATTGGTAATAAACTTTAAACAGCAGACTGCCCCTCCACTTGAATCTTGAGCTTCACTGGATCAAAGGCTGAAACGTTTTCCTGCCCAGTCTAAGATTAATGTGAAGATTTGGACATTTTACTTATAAATGAGCTGACCTCTGACTTCCCTTTCTTCTCAAGGACCAATGAGGCGATTCTGCTGGCACTCTATGAGGCTGTGCACCTTAATCGCAACTTCATCACTGTATTAGCACAGGTAAGATGCATTATTGCTTCTCCTACTGTACATATGTGCTCACCTGTTATTTATGTTATTAACAACCTATTTTCTGCTCAGGAGAGATTTACGGATGTTCCAAAATAAGACTTGATTTCAAACTGGTTAAGGTTCTGCACAGTCTGAAAAGCACAATGGTGAAGTCATCAATTACTATAAGAACAGTCTGAAAAATGATACGTCAGGATATGTTATATTTGGCTAACTTTATTGTTGGTCTTTAACACATTTCTCAAAGCTTTTACTCCAGTCCTCATTATTTCTTGTTATCTCTTACTGTCACTGTGAAAAATTGACACACAAAACTAGAAGACAGTGTTTAGAATAGAGCAGGAGACGGATATTTCTGACGGTTCATTGCATTCATTTATCTGTAGATCTCATACGTCAGCAGCAGAGTTCACATACAGTGACCTTATGCTGCTGTTGGCACATATTTCTTTAAAGGAGAAGTGAAAAACACTTCTTCACCGTCAAGCAGTTGTCTTCGTGTCTTTTATTAATCCCTGTGGGGACACTCAAATTCAGTGTTTGAGCCATCCTAAGTAACTAACTGAATGATGAGGAAGCAGTTAGGACGGAAGCCAGAAAACAGTGCCTCTGGACTAACTTCCCTTCTGACGCCATTAAGCCCCTGTGCTGCTTTTTGCAATGCTGTAATTACAGGTACAAATCTCATAAATTAGCAGCGGTGATTAATGTACCCTTTTTGTGGAAATGTTTTGCGCTACCAGAAGTGAACGCTCCTTTTCCAGTCTCTCTTCTCTCGGTTCTCATTTGAATCTCCTGTACTGTTGCATTTTTCTGTACAATATGGGACACAAGGGACAACTAATCCCTGTTAATGACATTTCACAAATGTGCTTTTGGTCTATCAACAGAGCCACCCTGAGATGGACATCCCAACCACACCCACTACACCTACTCCAACGACACCTACAACGCCACTTGGCACAACGCCGCCCTCCTTAGACAGTAAGTCGTACACTTTTTCAGATTTTTATTTGGGGAGACATGGACTGCAGAAAGTGGATGTAGCGTCTGTGATGCGCGTTGGTTTTTGAAGGGAAGATCTCAAGTATGTTTGAGGGACTACTTTCTCTACTTCTGCCTTCATGTCAGTTTGTGCAGCCACATTCTCTACAGCGGGGAGCGGTCTGTTACGCAGTTACAGCCAATGAGGGTGCAAGAACGGGGGGTCGCCTGCAACAACAGAAACTTTACTATATGTGTTGCAAATGCAACACGGACCAAAGTTGTGGTTGCACCTAGGGTGTTGGATGTTTGCATGAATAAACATAACGCAGTGACGGAACCACATAAGGCAAATAGTGAAGACGTGTGCAAATTTAGTAAAACAGGTTTGCTAGTAAAGGATTTCTAAAGCTTTTTTGCCATCACAGCAGGTGTCTGCTTCTTTGCCTAAATTGAATATGAACAGTGTTTTTTTTACATACATTTTTTAAAACTCTCCCTCACTACAGAGGCACACATGCACTCACACCAAAAGCCTTTTCAAATATTCAACAGATTTTTAAAGTTATCTGATAGAGGAGAGCTGCTCGTACACAGCAAATGGCAATTCTAATGTGGGTTAATTGCATTTTAATAATCAGATTACTACATCACCCCACGTACTTATTATTCTTATCTCTTTAAACTTGAGAGCATATCTGTCACTTCAGGTTTCATGGAGGATGAATATTATTGCCAGCGCATTCAAAAGCAGGTCATTCAGCATGCGCACATGCTGTAACTGCTAAAAGGTGCATGTTTCTATCCTTGGCTGGCTTTCCCTCCATTGCTTCGAACCTAAGAGCCATTTTCTGTATGAAATATTAACCTTCTGCTGCAAATACAGATGAACGTTTTACATGCAGCGTGCGCTATGGGAGCTTCAGCACTTGGCGGGCCCTCCACTCCGAGCAGAAACACTTGCACACACATGTGCCTGCAATCACATGTCACCTTTTCCGTCCGCAGCACTGCCCCACGTGATGATGTGTTTTCTTGACGGGGGAAAATCTTCCTTTTGGTCCTGCTGTGATATGTTTTTTAGCAGGGGAAGGAAAAAGATATTAATGACCGGCTCATCATTTATCCATGAAACAAGCTGTATGTTTCGGCAGGCAGAGATTTTTAAATGGATAAAGATGCTTGTCTATACCACACGCCATGCTACAGTAGCTACGATAATGAGACAAAGACATCACTTTTTGTAATGTTGTCATTTGCCTGAAGGAGCACTCCGTCTGCCCAAACAAGGGCGACAGCTCTTTTTTTTAATTATAGACAGTAGACTTTTTTAGTTGAGACTCAGGTTCATTATTCAGGGAATTGCTGACTGCACGGTTTTGTGACTTTAAAGTTTGATTCATCATAATCACTGTCTTTCTTTCTGTTTTTATATATACATACATTTTCTCTATAATAATTACACGAAATATTGGTTTTAAATAATGGAATTTTGTCTGCAGCGATTATGTTTTGTTGAAGTTTTTTCTCTGCTGTGCAGTGATGAACAACCCAGAACTGCCTCTGGATCCCAACCTGCAGACGAGCAACCTTCTTATCACCTTCCTCAAGTACGCCTCCATCGTAATGCAGGATACTAAAGGTAAACGGAGACCCCCATGTCCTCCGCCTCCTCTCGGCCTCTGTCACTATTCCTTCTTATAATTCTTCATTCTTTCACTTTTTCTTCTCCACCTCTGTCCTGACCACAATTTATAATCATACTTTCTAACTCTCATAGAAAAGAACAAAAAGATCAGTCTGGCCCTCTGTTTTCTCTGTTTATGAGTCTCTTGTTTGTGTGTTTCCAGATGAGCATCGACTCAACAGTGCCAGACTGTGCCTAATCATCCTCACCTGCATAGCCGAGGTAGGAGCAGCCACGCTGCTGCAGCATCTGCCCCCTTCCACCGATTTGTCTTTGTTCTGACTTCCCCTCTGTGTGTCACAGGACCAGTACGCTGATGCTTTTCTTCATGATGACAATATGAACTTCAGAGTCAATCTCCATAGAATGGTGAGTGTCTGGTTGCGGGTGAAAGAGGAAACGGGAATGACGGAACAAGTGAAAAAAAAGAATCGTAGCAGACCGACGGTGCAGTGAGAGGAGGACGGGCAAGCCGCGTGACTGGATGTGAATTTAACAAACGGTCAAATGTTCAACAGTGGAAACTAAGTTATTTAGACTTCAGGAGGATACTTTGTGTTCACTTTCAGTCGGGCTTTGGTTGGAGTTATTTAAAGTACGTGAATGCATCGTGACGTGTAATGATCTCTCCTTTCATCCACCTCTCAGCTGTTTACTGTCCGTCACGCACAGATGTACTTGTAAAAAGCAGATTAGAGACCAGGTTATATGTATACATGGAAGAGATGTTAACGTAATCCGGATGAACACTACCTGGGGAAATCGGGTTTCTCTAAGCTCCTACCCCAATTACTGTTTCTCATCTACATGTGGTTAAGAAATCAGTTTGCTGAACTGTAAGCGACTGTAACCTGGTTACCGAAGTGCACGTAAAAGCACTGCATGATGAATACCATGATGCGTTATTATGACATGCATCAGGAAAAAAGGTTTCCAAAATGGCACAGTCGTCCAGATATTGCCAATAAAGATATATCGTCTTGTACAATATTTTGCCTGTAAACTGATATCTGCCAATGCTGGTAGTACAGTATGCTGATACACATGTTCATCTCTAGCGTGATCAGTACAATATATTTATGCACGTTTACAGACTTGTATTGTATATTTCAATTCTGTATGTATTTTATTTTATTTTTTACAGCCCATGAGGCACAGAAAAAAAGCAGTGGACAAGAACATCCCTTCACGCCCGCTGGTGTGTGCTGTTCTAGGTATGAGGAACATTAATAACGTTTGTTTACTATGGACTCTGGCTCTGCTCTTTAGTATTTTGGAGGGCTAGTTGGTTAGCTCTAACCTGGGATCTACCTTCTGAATCTGTGTGGTTTCCCACGGTAACGGCTACAAACCAGAAGTTGATTATTGGAACAATCATCAGTCCACAATCACAGCTGTCAGAGCTGTGTGTTGGACTTCTAACTTTGATCAGGCAATGATGACACAATGTAAATAACTTTAAGTTAAGCTCGATGCATGCATCTTGTTCCATTATTTCATTTGATGTTGCAGCTGATATGATCCATCTCATTTTTTCTCTGTCTTTGTCTAGATCTGATGGTGGAGTTTATTGTCACACATATGATGAAGGATTTCCCCATGGATTTATACTTGTGAGGACACGTGAAAATCACACACACATTGTCCTAGTCCCATCCACCAAACGGCTCTGTCACCACAGTTTTATGTGTTCATTTCCTGTGCAGGCGCTGTGTGCAGATCATCCACAAACTCCTGTGCTACCAGAAGAAGTGCAGAATAAGGTTACACTACACCTGGAGAGAGCTCTGGTCAGGTAAAGATGCCTCACTTTCTCTCTGCTTCGAGTGACTCAAAACCTTAGCCTCCATTTTGGACCGAAAGAAACCCAGATCTAAAATGAGTTCCTGCACGATAGTTCCAGGTGGTAAAAATGTTCCTGCTGCCACGGTAGTGCTTTCTAAAGTTTATGGAACGTAAGGTTTGCATGGCTGACCGTGGCTGATTGGTCAAACACAGAAACTGCGGCAACTACAACTTTCTTCATTCACAAAATGAATGAAGAGCTCGAGTATCGATATTAGGACGTGAGCTGGATATTTCTTGTTGTTTATTAACGTTAAAAAACAAAGTTGTGCTTTGTTGTCCACTTCGGCACTCGATTAAAGAATACATAAAGAGAGAGAGAGCGTGCACGAAGAAGCTGACCACGTGGGTGAACGATGGAGAAGGAGCGGTGGGGGTCGAGCGAGCTAAAGAGTGAAGGAGACAAAGAGGGAGCAGCGACGAGAGAACAAAGCGAATGAATGAGAGAAATAAAATGTAATTTGCTGATAGTTTCACTGTTGTTTTGTTGTAAAACCGAAATAAGCCATCTAGCACTCAGCGGGCCATCTACTTTGGAGACAGACGTTCTATTTTCAGTTTCCTTTTCTCTACTGCTTTTCTTTCACTTTGGTGATACCCTGACTTTTCCTCTCGGGCCACCAGAAGGTGAAATTTGGCACAGACATCCGTGTCACTCTCAGGATGAAGTGTAATCACTTTGATTATCTCCCGGGAAATGTAACGATCATAATGGTGTTTGTTTGCCACTGGTTTTTAGTCATTTCAACTTAGTCTGCCGTTTGGACATGATTGACGGGTCTAACTGCTCCCGTAGGCATGATGACGAGCTGCCTGGACCACGTGTTACATTGATGAGCGTTGGGTCGGCGCACATTGCGCTGAAAAGTTGAGAATATTTTTTACTTCTAAGCGCATGTAAAACGCCGTCACATAGGGGGGGGGGGGCACGCCAGGCGCGCCGTACCTTAGGAAGACAATGGACATTTTTATGGAAGAAATGTTCCTGTTTTTGAGCTTGTGTCATATCAGTGTTTATTTATCCAATACTACTTTGTTAAATAGCTTTTTATGCTTTTATTTATAATTATTGATGTTGATTCTTACACACATATCCTACTTCAAGATATACTATAGATTCACTTTTTTATGTGAAACCAGATGCTCAAAGAAAGGGATAATGTTTTTATTTATTTATTGTTTTTTTTGTCTTTTTTTTATTTTACAGTTTTTTCTGATTTATGTGTATAAATTGTGTTTTGGAAGTTTTGTGACGGTACATGCTTACTGCTTAATTTTTGTAATGAAGTTTCAGGTATTAAATAATTAAAACATTTTTTAATTTGCTGGGTACCGTTTTAAGAGTTAAGTAAATAGTTACTGCTCTTTGCAAAACAAAGCCAATTTCCCTCTGAAGTCATCGGACCTGTTGTTTTGGAAATGTATTGCATCATTGAGATTGGATAATGAGTCTCTAAAGAAAGCACAATCCATCCTGGTAGACTCGTTTGTTTTCAGCCCGGTCAACAACACACAATAGGATAACATTTCTGCTTGTAATGGCCCCATCTCACTGTGTCTCATTAGAATACAGATTCCTCTAATCAGACCAATAATCATCTTAATTCCCTGAGTAACACTGACCGTCTCCTGAAAATGAAATGAGCTGAATTAAAGAAATAGATGTGTTTTTATTTTCTTTCAGCGTGTTGCTTTAGCCAGCTTGTGTTGGAGCTTGTTAAATGCTCACATTTTGGTGCTTCTTATGGCTTTTGTTCTCCCTCTATTAAAGCTTGTGAAAGGACTTGATTTGGCGTTGAAAGCCCCCCCCCCTACTGTGTTTCTATTATCTACCTTAATAAAGAAGCTCAGTGAGGAAAGCAGACTGCTGCCATATGCCTCTTCTGGTAGACGACAATCACACTCCAGATTATTTCATTAATGTGTCTATGTCTCCCTCTGCACAGCGCTCATCAACCTGCTGAAGTTCCTCCTCTCAAATGAGACAACACTGCTGGCCAAGCACAACATCTTTCATCTGGCTTTACTGGTGAGCAACACACACACACACACACACACACACACACACACACACACACACACA
>CALSBV010012168.1:304856-307356 GCA_943590825.1 Bovichtus diacanthus
CGGAGAGGAATAAAGAACCCACAGAAACTGTGTTAAAATGATATTAAATGAAGGCACCAATCCCATTTTACTCCCAGCAGTTCATTCCTCCTTACGCTGGCTTCCCACACGTAAATGACAACTGAATTACAACAAAGGAGAATTCTCTGCATTTTTGTCACTATAATTTGTTTGATATATGACGTAGTCTAAGCCAATACAAAATAAGCCATTTCATCTCACCGCTGTGCTTATTGCGTCAACTTATATTTGCGATATGAAGCAGTTTATTTCCTGGAAATGAATGCTAATGCTGTAAAAGATTGCCTCTGAATTTACATGTGAATTTCCCTGGTGTGCTCACACAATATGAAGCAGGCATTGAGATGGAATTGAATAGGACTGAATGGAAGTTAGTTTTGGGGTTAAACAGCTTGTGTGTAATTGGGGTTGTTAGAAATTTGCAGTTCAAATATCTTGTCAAAATTGCAACTACAAACCTTCACACCTTGATTATTAAGTTATTAGTTTGCACCTCAACAAGAAGTAACCACACATGGCTTTTCTAGAAAGCCACACACACATTAAAGACCCCCATCGCCACATTCCTTTGTGTACTTTTGGTCTAGGGCTGTTTTTCATGCTTAGGGCTCAGACCCTTATTTCCATTTCAAGGATCCTGCTACTCTACCCTAAGTCTTCTAATTGTCATTTACAGAATTGCATGTTTCTGTTGTCTGACAAGGGAACAAATGTATAACTAGAAAGCCACTTCCAAGGCCAAATTCCCTAACTCATAATGTTAGACGTTCTATAACATTCACAGCATTAATATAGCAGCAAACAACTATTTGCGATGTACAGATATGGAATGAGATGTGTATCAATGGCATATGTCTGTAATGTTCGGGTGTGCACGTGCTGTTGGTAATATAGTATAATATGATAATATAGTTCACTTCCTTGGACTTTCAGGAAAATGTCCACTTTGCTTCATTTCAGAAGTGTTTTGTGTTTTTGTCTTCAAGGGCCATCATCAACCATTTTAGTCCCAAGATTGAGTCGTACGCTGCTGTGAACCACATCTCCCAGCTGTCTGAAGAACAGGTAAACGCAACGCACCTTTTCTCCTTTTACACTCTATCTAAAAGTTGCATTTAAAAAAATTATAATACATAAATCCACAACATCCCAGGGGCCATTTTGGCAGAACTCCACTGAAACATCGCTCTTGTCATTT
The DNA here is from genome assembly GCA_943590825.1 of Bovichtus diacanthus. NCBI lineage: Eukaryota > Metazoa > Chordata > Actinopteri > Perciformes > Bovichtidae > Bovichtus > Bovichtus diacanthus. The sequence goes on from CALSBV010012168.1 coordinate 306,076, forward strand.
CAAAAGTAAATCTTATGAATGTTTTAGTACACAATGGCAAACGCTCAGTGCTTTAAAGTGTTTGAGATAGGGGTTCATGGCATTTTATTTTGAAAGAATGCCTGTTCATCAAGAAGTAGTTCCAGTTATGTGGCAGAGATGGATGACTCAGACATGGCTTATTGTGATGAGACAACTGGAGGAGCCGTTGTTATCACACACCACTGAGCTTAAAACTCATCGTGGCGGATTCATTGCTCACAGTTCAGGCAGGTGGGAGGACCCTGTTCACAACAAATACGAAGCTATTTACACTGTACACGACAGATGGTGACACACACATTTTAGCTGCTGTCACTTCTGGACACACTCGGATGCCAACGACTTTCACAGTTGTCTTTGAAACATACACAGTATTCACCTGTTACTGGCCTTTTTAAGGAAACGTCACCCTAAAAAAAACTAAAAACTTGAATTATTCTGATTTGTAGACATTTCAAGTAGAGTAAATTCTGCAGTTTCTCTGATGTCTTTTTTTGCCAACTCGTAACCACAGCGTTTCAGAAGTTGTCGAGTTCCTTAATGACTCAATCTTCACTGAGTTATTCCTTCATCATTTGTGTAACAACTTGAGTCCGTAAGGAGGCTGAACTTCACTGATACGAGCGTTGGGAGCTCCACTTAAGACTTTATCATTTGTGTCAAATCGGTGAGGATAGGAAAACAGCCGGAAGAGTCCTTTTTTTTTTTTTTTTATACAAGCTGATAAGAGAGTGATGGATTTGGTCATTATACTCTCCAATTACCTCTTCGCTTTTATCTGCTAGATTTATTCACAACAAAGAGGAAAGGCAGAAGTTAGCTTTGGTGTCTTAAGAGCGACCAGTGGTTTTATATGATTTTTCATTTGTGATATTAATACCCCTCTAATTAGATAAAGTAACTTTTGTTTTTGATAATTGGTAGTTTTGAGCAGACTTCTTTAACATTAGTTGTTGTCTTTATAAATCATCATTTTACGCTAATACAAAGGTTGTGTGCCTGTATTGACAAATGTGTTTTGAACATTGTCTTAAACGAGTTACAGGTTAAAAGTTAAAATTACTTGATGGCGTTTGTGTGAAAGGGTTTCGTCTGGGCTAATAAACTTAACTTGTAGATGCCAGAAAGCTGCTCTTATTAACGTATTGATTTGAACCATATTTCCCAGCCCTAATCGCAACAAATCACATCCCCACTACGCCAGCTGGCTCAAACATGCTGTGCTTAGTAGCACTTTTGAGTGAGTAAACCGCAGAGCAG
>CALSBV010012168.1:312356-319067 GCA_943590825.1 Bovichtus diacanthus
CACATTAAGATCCCTGAAAGTGTTCATGGCTGCTGTGACTCTGCCACATGAAGTCAGTTTAGTGGAAACATGAGGAACTCATCCTGGTTTGTCATCCACTCAGAACATTTGAAATGATTGTTTTTGACTGGAAGCAGATCTTAATTATGCAATTAAAGTGTAGGGTCTTGTTTCTTTCATCTCTTAACTTCTGTAGGTATATTTATGTTTCTTTTTTTAAATAAAGGTTGGTTTCCTATTACTCAAATAGTGACTACTATTTTGACTATTTAGGCAAGAAACATTAAGAATAACTTGTTTTTTATTAACATCAAAACTAAGTTTATTTCACATTCTTTGTATGTAAGCTTTGCATCAACATTCTCATCAGCTCGCCACACACACACACACACACACACACACACACACACACACACACTCACTGTTCTCTGCTGACACTGCTGACCGAGTGTGATACATTGGCCGTCAGTGGGAAACTTGATTTCTAACCCCCACACACTGCACAAGTGAAATATGACTTTTCATTTGATGAATATAGCCTTCGATAACAAATATGCTTTTGTCTTGGATCATTTCTTTACTTGATGTCCCCTGTTGAGCATTTATGAACTGTTGAGTTCCAACTCGAGCAGCATACAGTGTCTTTGGATGAGTTTGCAGATAGATGATGTCATTAAAATGTCAAAAGGTGCACCTGTGTTTATCACAATTATTCAACATTGGGGGAAAAAATACATCAACTTTAAAGCTGGATTAATTGATATTTGTGTCCTTTTGGCGGCAGTAGAACAAGCTGTAAACGCTAACAAGCAGCAACCTCCGCCTCCGAAAAAGTGAAGCCAATGCAGAAGTGCCTTGAACCTGCATTCTTTCTAATAGCCAGCAGGGGGCAACTTCACTGGTTGCAAAAAGAAGTCGGATTGTATAGAAGTCAATGAGAAAATGACCCTACTTCTCACTTGAATGAGAAACATAAACATTTTTCTAATGAGTTTATGGTCTCGATCGCTAGTATCAAGTCTTCTTCAATACAGCATGATGTTATATAAGTATACAGGACTGTCTCAGAAAATTAGAATATTGTGATAAAGTTCTTTATTTTCTGTAATGCAATTAAAAAAACAAAAATGTCATACATTCTGGATTCATTACAAATCAACTGAAATATTGCAAGCCTTTTATTATTTTAATATTGCTGATTATGGCATACAGCTTAAGAAAACTCAAATATCCTATCTCTAAATATTAGAATATCATGAAAAAGTATACTAGTAGGGTGTTCAACGAATCACTTGAATCGTCTAATTAACTCGAAACACCTGCAAGGGTTTCCTGAGCCTTGAAAAACACTCAGCTTGGTTCAGTAAACTAAATCACAAGTACGGGGAAGACTGCTGATCTGACTGCTGTCCAGAGGACCATCATTGACACCCTCCATCAGGAGGGTAAGACACAAAAAGAAATGTCTCAAAGAGCAAGCTGTTCACAGAGTGCAGTTTCAAAGCACATCCACAAAAAGTCTGTTGGAAGGGGGAAATGTGGCAGGAAACGCTGCACAACCAAGAGAGATGACCGCAGCCTTCACAGCATTGTGAAGAAGAGTCGCTTCCAGAATTTGGGGGAGCTTCAAAGACAGTGGACTGAAGCTGGAGTCCAGGTATCAAAAGCCACTGTTCACAGACGTGTCCGGGAAATGGGCTACAATAGCCGTATTCCCATGGTCAAGCCACTTCTGAACTCAAGACAACGGAAGAAGCGTCTGACTTGGGCTATGGAAAAGAAGCACTGGACAGTTGCAGAGTGGTCCAAAGTCCTCTTTTCAGACGAAAGCAATTTTTGTATTTCATTTGGAAGTCAAGGCGCCAGAGTCTGGAGAAAGGCTGGAGAGGAGCAAAATCCAAGTTGCTTGAAATCCAGTGTGAAGTTCCCACAGTCAGCGATGGTTTGGGGAGCCATGTCAGCTGCTGGTGTTGGTCCACTGTGTTTCATCAAGCCCAGAGTAAATGCAGCTGTGTACCAAGAGATTTTAGAGCACTACATGCTTCCGTCTGCTGAAAAGCTCTATGGAGATGAGGAATTCATTTTCCAGCATGATCTGGCACCTGCCCACAGTGCCAAAACCACCAGTAACTGGTGTACTGACCATGGCATTACTGTCCTCGATTGGCCTGCCAATTCCCCTGACCTGAACCCCATAGAGAATATGTGGGGTATTGTGAAGAAGAAGCTGAAAGACACCAGACCCAACAATGCTAATGAGCTAAAGGCCGCTATTGAAGCATCCTGGGCATCCATAACACCTCAGCAATGCCACAGGCTGATTGCCTCCATGCCACGCCGCATTGATGCAGTAATCCGTGCAAAAGGATTCCCAACCAAGTACTGAGTGCATTAATGGACATTTTCAAATGTTTGATTTTGTTTTGCTGTTATAAATCTTTTTTTTTTACTTGGTCTGAGGAACTATTCTAATTTTTTGAGATAGGATTTTTGAGTTTTCTTAAGCTGTAAGCCATAATCAGCAATATTAAAATAATAAAAGGCTTGCAATATTTCAGTTGATTTGTAATGAATCCAGAATGCATGACATTTTTGTTTTTTTAATTGCATTACAGAAAATAAAGAACTTTATCACAATATTCTAATTTTCTGAGACAGTCCTGTATTGTGTTTTAAGCATCTTTCTCCCTAGCGCTAGCGTTAGCTGCTAACTTATCGTTTGCTATGCTAACGAGACTGGCCCCGGTGTGCCTCGCCCTTCCACAGCTCCACCCTCGCGTCCAAATATGCTAATTTTGGCTCCAAAAAAACAAAATGGTGACGGTAATGTCCAGCAGACGCGCAACAGAATCATTTAGTTGAAGATGTGTTTCTGTCCACCTGATGTCCAAAATTCACTCTCCTTTTAGATCCACCAAACTCCTGAAATACCTGCAAATGTCTTAATCAGCCAAATTAAAGCACATGGTCGACCCACACGTGTGTTATTATCATCACTTAGTCTACCTAATAAAAGCTCTTTTTATGTTGCAATATGAAAAATGTATACTGATGCTTAGCTGCCACTGGTCACTTTAAGAAGTCAGAGTAGCACTTTGCTCTTAATCTTATAAATTAATTACTAATACATTGGAACAGCCTACTACTAAAGCATACGGAACTGTACGCAGAGACTTAAGGGATCTAAACTATAATTGTGATCCTTAAAGTTGGTTGAACGGCAGGATAAGTACAAAAGGGGAAAATAAATGTTGACCAACAAATGATCTATAAATGCGGTTTCAAATTCTAAAAGAACCCGAGAACGGCAACGATAATGCTGCATCACATTTGAGCCTAAAATGAATGAACATAGCTATTAATTATAAAGCCGAGGCATTTGCGAGAGCTAGAGTTACCACTTGAAATGATATGAAGAGAATTCAAACGTTCACCCATGTGTGATGGTGCCCCTTGTGCCCCGCTGTTCCAGTCTGAGGTTTGTACAGAGAGATGACAGGTGTGTGTGTGAAAGACCAAACCCCTCAGTAGACATTGTTTTTTCCTTTTTGGTTAAAAGTAATATGTTCCCCTGACCAATCTGACTCCATTTGGTCTGGCCCCCACTGAGTGGCTATACCAGTGCCTTGCAGTAAGTTTTCACTGTTCAGTAGTCGACCCTTAAGCACTTGAATGCACCAACAAAGAACCATTTTCGAAGAAGCCTTTCACAAAAAAAAAAAAAAAAAAAAGCACTTGCTCATTAATTTGCAGTCGATGGGTTACGACATGCAGAGCCTCTAATGCAGCAGCAGCGGGACCATAAGCATTAAAGATTACAACCTCGCTCTTTTCCCCTTTTTTTGCCTCTGATTTTCTCTGTCTTTGCTTTTGTACGTCTGTATCTTTCCCAAGCTTCATCAAAACTCATGTGCTGAAGAAAAATACACTGATAAGCCTCTAATGGACATGCAAGCATCCTGTGGGTGCAAATATCCATTTCCAGAGATGATAATGTGCTTTTGGGAATAACACTGTGGCATGGAAAATGGACTCTGAGTACGTGTTTTTGCTCTTTTGTGTGTGAGACAGTGTGTTTCTGGTTTCTGGAGATCACTTTGTGCAATGTATTTTTAATATGGTTATTCCAAATCCTCTAATTTTGTTGGCTATATTGTAGATTGGGCACTAAATCAACTCGCTGATATAATCTGGGCAGTGTGTGTGTGTGCTGGTGACGGCTCAGAGGCTCAGACAGAGCAAACCCCTTGCGGGGAGACACATGAGCAGAAACACACCTCCTGAGGACACGAGGCATTATTTTTTACTGAATATTTTCCTCTGTTTAGCTCTGAACAGGCACTGCCAGCTCACCTGGTTGTGTGTGCAACTACTGTATCATCACTGTGTGTGTGTGTGCGTGTGTGTGTGTGTGTGTGTGTGTGTGTGTGTGTGTGTGTCCCACCTTGCATAACTTCAGGCTTCAATCAGAGCTCATTATTGGCTATCTGTCAGCCCCACTTTCCAGCCTGCAGCAATGCTAAACTTCCCTGCTAACCCCCGCGGGAGATGCACACCATCAATCCTGCGAGATTTGACCGTCCCAAGGCGCGATATATATATTCAAATACCTCTCCACTGTGTTCCCTCTGTCTTATTCTATTTCTCTTTTGAGTTTCTTTCTTTTTCCAGATGCACCGCTATCCATCTCTCGGATTCTTTTTTACTTCGCAAGGCGTCTTTTGTGTCCTCCCTTGCCTTTCCTCTTTCTTTGTCCCGCTCTTTCCCAGAGCAGATATTTTGTCTCCTGCACATCAGCCTTCTGACGGGGGACATAATAATCCCTCACTCGCCTCCTGCCTGTCTTTAAAGAAGCTTCACCGCACTGTTTATCCCACAACAAGCACTATTTAGCCTTGCTTGGCAAAAGGACTTCTCTTTTTTCCCCAATTACATTTTTCTATGTTATGGTTTGAGAGTTAACTTTAAAAGGCAAGAGCACAATAAAACTGTTTATTGTTGGTTTTATAGTTAATCTGTCCCGGGTTGTGTGGATCTAAATATTTTGGGCACAGTCTATATTCATTCAATAGTGTTTTGTTGTTTGAAATAGCTATACGGATTATATTGGCTTTTGAAGCAGGAATAAAGGGGCACTACGCGCTTCCTGGACACATTGTGGATATGATGTATCCAATAACAATATTTACTTTTATTATTTTATTATTTTAGAAACCTGGTTCACTCTTACCAGACAACTTGAAAAAAGGACATAAAGTATTAACATAGTAGTCAGATAATAATTTGTGATATAGGTTTCTTCAGATTGTCCTCTATCGGCCCTATCCAGCGAGCCTTCCTGCTTGGACTGTAATTTCATACCCGCAAATGTCCCAAAAAGTGTGCGGCTGGAACTTGACGACCATCTCTCAAGTCCCCAGAAGACATCGATGTGTCCCCTTGATATACATCTTTTATCTGGCTTTAGCCTTCTGCGACCACACCCTGAAGGAACCGTCTCTTCGCGCTGAGGGAGATGAGATTTACAGAAAATGGTCAAAACCATTGATAAGGTTTAGAAATATAGACTTCTCCATTGTATGATTTTTTGGACAATAATGTTAATTATTGTATAAAGGTTTTAATGAGCAAATAGTACATACAGTATACTGCATTACTAGATTTGAACTGCACGCTCCTCTTTGCAATTGTACGTTTAGATGTTTTATTTTATTTTAGTTTTATTTGTGTATGTATAAAAGCAATGAAGTGATAAAAAAGCGAATAAAGTAAAGACATGTCAAAGTCAGTTCACTTATTATGGAGAGTGACAGTGAAACAGCTGTGTGACGTCAGAGGATTGTTCAAGCCTGAGAAAGTTACACAACTTCACTTGAGTATTTTCATGTGTGACTTTAAAGTTTGAAACTTTAATTGATTCTCACCTGTTGACAACCCTGTAACCTAGTTCAAGTAAGAATATGAATACATATCAGAGATGAGGGGGAAACAAATCACATGCACAGTTTAAAAATAAATGTTATTTCATTTTGCGCTCAGAGAACAAAGTCTAACGCTAGTAGATTGATTTATTCTCAAAAGTTCAAATTTATTCTCGAAAAATTTAAATTTAAGTTTTTCCACCTTTGATTATTTCTTTGTCAGACCTGCCACTAACACGGAAAGTTCGACTTTATTCTCAACATTTAAACTTTATTCTCGACATTTCGACTTAATGCAAAATCAAATAAAAATCTTCCTCCTCTTATTTTTTCCACTTGTGCCTGGCCCTAATATTCTTCCATAAAAGGCTACTGAATTACACCCTTACTTCAAACCTTAATGATGTCCCAGGAAAGCTCAAAGTCTTAAAATAGAAGTTTCTGATGGGAAACAAAGCTTGTGGAAATCTTGAAGTTTATCCCATAAATCAGCTCGTGGCCTCATCTGTCTCCGCCCAGCTTACAGTGTGTATTTATGGATTTAATATTCAAATGAAATTTTTTTTTCCTTCTCTAATCGCGACCTTGGTGCTCGGATTTATCTGAAATATGAGTGAGTCATTCGTTAACTCTACTGAACCACCCAAGGGCGTGGAGCTGACAGGGTATTGATCCGCAGGTATTACTTCTGCCTACCGAGCCAAGGTGAGAGCATCCATCAGGGGAGCGAAGATCAGCAGATATACACACCCACATCCCTCTGTCTGTCTGTCTGTCTGTCTGTCTGTCT
>CALSBV010012168.1:321967-333867 GCA_943590825.1 Bovichtus diacanthus
ACACACACTGTGTAACTCTGAAACAAGCACCCAACAGTCATGTTAAACATATTGATGAAGGAAGCAACGACAAGTGCTCGTGGTGGAAAATGTCTGTTAAAATGCATTTAAATGATTTATCAGCTACATACCTTAGACTGAGCTTGAGTTGTTTTCTCCTTACGGTCTCTCTACATTATAGATACTGGATCTTTCATCACTTTCTACACTATGTACATTTCACATGTTACAGTGACCCTGACTGACGGCTGCCGCTGAGACGCAGCTGAACCATAATGTCATGTGAAAAGACTGTTTTCTTTTAAAGGGATAGCTCGACAGTTTCGGGAATATCTTTATTTTCTTTCTTGCCGACAGTTCGTTCAAAGTAAATATGAAGCTACACGAGCAGCCAGTTAGCTCAGTTTAGCATTAAAGACTGGAAAGAGGGGTCTTTGTGCTAAGCTAAGCTAACCTGTCGAAGTGTCCTTGGTCAAGATACTGAAGCCCAAATGGCTCCCCATGGCATGGCCACTGGTGTGTGAGTGTGTGTGAGTGTGTATCATGGCAGCCTCTCCCGATGAACAGGCCCCTTGTATGAATGTGTGTGTGAACAGGTGACGGCTGACATGTGTTGTAAAGGTGCTTTGAGTGATCGCAAAGACTAGAAAAAGCGCTATCATAAGTGCAGTCCATTTAGCATTTACCGTTATATTTAACGTTGTGACGGTCGCAGTTTGAAACACGTTGTGAAACTGAACTACTTGGTTATATTTAGGCAACAAAGCTACTTGGTTAGGTTAAGGAAAAAATCACGATTTGGTTTCAAATCAGTACGTTTGATAAGTTTGTATCATAGTTACGTATGTATAACTCAGAGTGTGGACTTTTTGTTTTACACACATCTGTTTGACCCATCCATTCACCCCGGTCTCCTCCCATATGGGGGGGTGTGTCGCTCTTTATGATGTAATATACGACACACCTGACTTCCTCCTTTGCTCCTTTCATAACTACTACAGCCACTAAAGGTCTCGTCTAACAACAAACGTAAATATTGGCCTTGATAAGCTACTATATGGCCGGTGAGGACGGCTTGTCATATAAACTAAACTATGCCTTTAAGATTAATGTATTAATTTGGATTATGGTATTGAATCTCTAGGCTTGGTTAATGAATTTACAAACTAATACTATCTTCAGTGTGGCAACACTCTCCATTTGTAAGCCTACATATTGTAGAATCATCTCTACTGCACTTGCATTTATGACTGAACGAGCCTGCTTGTTTTGTATGTGTGTGTGCGTGCGTGTGTGTTTGCTTGAGACAGGTGATAAGACTTTCATACATTTTTATTCATGACATTTCTCTAGTGCGCTCAAGGGTTTCCTCCCTAATGTATCAAAAAATGTCAACACTGATAACACAAATACTGCATTTATATAAGATAGTTACATGGCAGATTTCTACATAAGAGCCCCTCAGAGCCAAATAGATTCCATGTACCAGGTGCCAAATGGAGTTGGCTGGACTGATAAAGAGTGTATTAGGATCAAAGTTGTGTAACAATGATCAAATCTGGTGCTACGTAACCGATGGTGTGTCACATGAGGTCAAAGGAATTGAAATAAACCTCTTTGACCATCACTGGGGGACTCATGGAAGAGAAAGACATGTAAATGTGTGTGTATCCTTGGTTAGTATGAGGTGGACGTCTATAATCTGAACCAGGTCCTTTCGGAGGATTATAGTAAGCACAGAGGCTGTTGCCCGGGCAACATGTTACAAAGGTGACCTCCCAAATAAACTCGAAATGCTACCGATGAACAAGGAGTTCTGGGTTTAGGTTCATAATAACATTTGCATCACCCGTTTAGGTGTCTTTATACAAGAGTTTATACCAATTATTTAATGGTAAAAAATAATTTTCTATTACTTTTAAGTATTCTTCTTCACTCATTCCCTGCGAACAGACGCCTGCTTCTTCTGTTTAGCTCGGAGTCAGGAAGGTTTCGAGCAAAGTGTGGTGTTTTATAGGGCCAGAGGACACCTAGGTGTAGTTTCTCTGTGATTTTGGGACTAATTTCTCTACAAAAACCAAGAAAACAACACTCACTATGCATAACATACAAACATGCAGCTGCCGCTTTGGGAGGCTTTAATCTTTCCACTGTGATTACATTTTCTCTCCCGGGTCAATATTTTCAAAGACTTTTTTTTTCTTGTAGCCAGAAACTTGCCTGATTAAAAGCCCATTGACAGGCCCACTGCAGAAGTGTGAGGTTTGAGAATATCTGCAAATATTCTGATTATTTCTCCCCTCAACATGAACTGAAATGCAACGATTGATGCCATGGTGTCCTTCAGTGAATCTGCCACACAAAGGTCTCAATAACCAACTTTTAATTCCTTTTTAACTTGCTGAACAGATTTACCAAAAGAGGTGATTTATCCCCTTCTAAGCGTCCCAGCCCTGCTTTCATACATTTCTTCAATTCTCTTAATGTCTTTGACTCAATCCACAGTTTTAAGTATTTTCAACTGGAGGTGTTTGCACCAGTGGATAAAAGAGTCTTGAAATGTGTCAATAACAGCAGGGAAGAGTGTATTGATCCGCCTAAGAGGACTTGCATTTGTTGAAATCGATTCACACCATCAAAGTCACCCAGAGTTTCTCCAGTACTGAGGAAAGGTTGCTGGAAGATCTGAGCTCCTGCTGAAATGGCCGAGTCAGTGTTATTCATCGGTGGAGCCTTCCAGATATCCAATGATCCGTTTGTGCTGTGGGACAGCGGAAAGGTTACTTACTGCAACAAGCTGCCACACAATCCTTTATTTTGGCTAACAGTGCATTTTTACTTTTTGTCCAGCTGAGGCTTATGATCTTATATAACAGCTGGAATAAGAACAACCTCCCGCGCTGTTTTTTGTCGGATTACTGTGCAAAGAAGTCACATAAAACAGCTGCCCATAGAGAGCTTTTCAATAACTTAGAAAACATGTACAATAATATCTGCCCTGTGCTCCGTCCCGTCTAAAAAAAAAAAAAACAGCTGGAAAGACAGAAAACAGCAGGGAAGTTTTATTGTTGTCTGTCGTCCTGCGAAACGCTTCTCCAGTTTAAAAATCCAAATGGCCGAAGTGTTTGTGTCATCCTCATCACCTGTGTGTGTGAGAGACGCCCTGTAAAGCTTTGTTTGTTTTTCCATCGTTGTGCAGCAGCTGTATTTGAGAGTTTGATTGACATGTCCTACATATAAAGGCAGGGTAAGGCAACCGGTTTGTTCTCACAGAATGAAATCATGCCAATAAGTTTATTTACAGAAGCACACGGCTGGAAGATTAGATTTTATTTCTCTCCGTGATATAGCATTAAAGGAGTAAGTGTCACTTTCACTGTAAGTTTCAACCTGTGCCACCGCTACTTTACATTACCCTTTGACCTTTTCCCAAACACATTAGAGTTTCTTAGAGAGTGAAAATAAGTGTGATTTCAAAGTTGCTTGAGATTTATTTATTTATTTTTCTATTTACTTAAGTTTCTAAGTCTGAAATACATTTTCTCTCCTGTGTTTGCGATTTAAGAACAGGTGGGGAAAGTGTTTGTTGGTGTAATCCTCATTTCTGCCACAAGAGGCTGAAGTGCAGCAGCACCTCATGTTCTTAATAGGACTTAACGTATTATAACAACAAACACTTAGACAAATGATTTAAGCAAATTAGAAAGATAATCCTGACAAAAAAATTAATCATAAACCCAAGAGAGAAAAAACTATGTAGACCACACTTCTTTTCTCACTTGCCTTTCAGGGCTTCCGTATGTTACATATTAATGAGCACATTCAAGATTTTAGAGACAACCTGTCTCACCTTTTACCTGTGAGACGTTTCCGGGCCAGCATGTTACTTGAATGGAAATCTTACAGGTTTTATACATTCTTCCGCCACCGTTCAGTCATCTGTATTTCCAACACTACGCAGTGAGAAAATCAAGTCTTAGTAAATGTTTTCTCTCTAAGGCAGCAGTGGGAGTCGAGGTTTATCGTTATTTCTACTTTCAAAACATCAAACAGGTTGCTACGCCTGTCTGTGTCTGCAGTGCTCATAGATATAGAAGACTGTGAGCGAGCGGGAAAAATGTGACACACATGCACCTCAATTCTGTAAAGTTCGAAGAAAAACAGACAAATAGAGAATCAGGTGGCTCGCACAGCAGCGGCTGGAATCTGCCTGTGAAACTGCTTTTGTTTCAGCAGCTGTTAGTGTGAATGTTGGACATTTTTTGAAACTTGTGTACGATCACCAGTAAAGAAAATCAGCTCTTTAGAAAAAGAATCCCATGTCGAGTTCACACCTCCATCCCACCAGATTGCATCCTGTTTGCTAGAGTTCACCACCATTAAAACCTGACAAAGACCATGTCTGTCAGTAAAAGAAAAAAAATAAGATGAACACGTATCCTTGTGATGAAAAAACAAAAAAACACAGATCCCATATCTCAAAATGAATGAGAAACTTTGTCAAAATAATGATTTAGCGCCCCAAAAATAATTCAGGCTCTTTTTTAATCACATTGACAGAAATGGGGTTCCACACATAGTTGTTTCTTGTCTGCATTTTTCTTTATCCTTTCTCTGACTTTGAGGCCTTAACAGTAACCTGACTGTAGTTCAACACTGCCCTCTAGTGGCAGGAAGTGCACATCTGGAGATGCACAAATCAACAATTGTTCATGTGAGCTTCTGTCAGCTTGGCTGCTGCTGTGTCTTTGTCCTTGGGTTGTTGTGGATCAATATAAAGTCTCTGTGACTGACTTTGGATGAGAGAGACTACACAACAAGATGCCTTTACATTTGAAGAGAACACAAAGAGAATTCAGGAGCAGGCGAAGCTTCAGAATAAAAGATGATGTTTGTGTTTTACTGCAGCGGCTGAGTCAACCTTGTGCTGCTCCTACAGGAGGAGGGAGAGCTGGGATTGGGAAAAACAAGACATGCAAATGTTTTGTTCACTCATCAGCTTAATGAAGATAATTGTAACCCGTTAGATCGGGATCGTTGATTGATTCACGTGCAGCGTTGGAGCAAGTTATCAGCTGGCAACATTTCGAGGAAAGACAAGAGATAACAATAAGAAACAGAGAAGACAGCAAAGGAGGGCTGCAGCTCAAAGTCATGGAGGGTGACTGTGAAGCGTGTTCACCAGTTAATCTTGTCGTGTTATGGTGTCTGTAAAGCCCCGTGGACCATGATGGTGGGGGTCCAGTCACCCAGTGGTTATGATCATATTTTTGTAATTTATTTTGATGCAAATTGTATATATTTATTTATTTTATTCAATTTATTGTATTTTTTTTATTTGATTTATTTTGCAAATATGCTGATTGTGTACTGAACAATAAATAAATACATTTGATTTATTCATTAGTGACCAGGTCCATCATGTAAACGAGAGGCCTTTTGTATTTCAGGACACCATCTGGCTAAAAAAGGATTCAAAAAACATGACAATTTTTCTGAAAACCAAGAATAATATTGGACATTTAGACATCTGTATGACCTCTGTCTCTCAGGTCTCAGACTTCCGTCATTTCACTCAGGCCTCACATGGACGCTCTCCAAACAGCTCTGATCCCATAGGTCACGCTGGTTCAAAGCCAGGTCAGCAAACTAATTTGTGCGCACTGAGTTGCGTGGAAAAGTGATTCAAAGTATTTGCTTGTAGCTTGGCCAGTGGTTTATCCATCCAACATGGTGTTCCCAATGTTGGCCCCATCTATCTGCCTCTAATCTGTGCTGTGATTGGTTGCTTCCAGGTAATCCACCATCCAAACCCAACAAAAAGACCATAAAGCAGCGGTTCCTCAAACTTCTGCCCTGCTGTCGCTCTGGCTCCAGCTCTTCAATTACTCAAAGCAAGTGTCAGGACACACAGTCACTCACAGATTCCCCTTCATTTCGTTTCAGGTATCTTAGGGAGTAACTATTTCCTGTCTCTATCCATCCCCACATGCAGGCAACATCACTGATGATGGTGAACTGTTGACGGTGCGTTACCGACCGGAGGGGCTCGACCGTCTCGTACAGCAGACCAGCTTCAACAAGAAAGAGCTGCAGGTCCTCTACCGGGGATTCAAAAACGTCAGTCAAAGAAGAGTTTGAATCTTTTCTTACTCTCTTAAACGACCGCGGATGTGAATAAAGAGTGTTCTCTAATTATATACATGCATGAGAAAGCCTGCGTGTGTTTTTCGTCATAATTTTGTGTTTTTTTTTGTTTTCTTTTGTTTCCACAGGAGTGTCCCAGTGGTGTGGTGAATGAAGAGACTTTTAAAAGCATCTACTCCCAATTCTTCCCTCATGGAGGTCAGTCAGATACCGTGGACGGCCATTCCTGCCAGTAAAAGAAAGCATTAAGATGAAAACTTAGCCTTGTGATTAAAAAGAAAGATCTTGTAACTCATTATAATGAGAAACTTTTTTGACTTAGCATCTCAAAATAATGACTTGCTTATGTCGATATAATGACTTTGTATCGCAATTAACCAGAAAGTTTCTCATCATAATGACTATCAGGCTCTGTTTTCTTTTTTCATCACATTTGGCGGGAATGTGCTTCCATAAGATCCTCCGTATCTAACTCACATTGTTCACCTCTATTTAACATTTATTTTGCCAAAATTCTCCCAGCATTTCTTCCAGTATTACATGTAAAATATTGTATTTTATAATATTGAGTCGAACTAGAAAACAGTGGTTCACGTCTTCCATCTTCATTGGTGGAAGATTAAACATTAAAAACATACATTTTTCATGCGAGTCAAGTCATGTAAAGGCTTTAAGCTGATCTCACACATTCAAAAGCTTACTGACTCTCATGAGTCCAGGATTTGAGTGATCACTTTATTTTCTCTTTCCTTCAGATTCAAGTATGTATGCACATTTCCTGTTTGAAGCTTTTGACACCCACAGCAATGGATCGGTCAGTTTTGAGGTGACTTTCCATCCCTTCATGCTCTGCTGTTCAGCCAATTGTTTTTTCCCTCCTTCATTTTCTCCACTTCTGTGTTTTCTTCCTCTCTGCCCCGCAGTGGCAACTCTGCACTTTTAAATGACACAGAGAGCACAAAGCACAACGGCTCTTCAAAGAATGCTTCTCACTCTGTTGATTTATCGTTTTGTAACCGTTGTTACGATCTTCTTCACTACTCCAGACTACCATCCGTCTTTCTAGATAGCATAACTCTTTCTAAGATATTTCATTTGTTCAAACACCTTAAGGACACAAAATGTGCATTTTTTATATGGACTTTCTTGGCCAGGACACACACACACACGCACACACACACAAGCTTAAGTTAAAAAAGTGATCTCCTCCTAAAAACACTTCAATATGTAACTCCTTTACTGTCTTTACCTTACAAAGACCAAGAACTCTATAAGCTTTATGAGCTTTTAGTTTGTACCTCATACATTAAGTGGGTTTGGATGTCAGAAAAGAACAGCACTAAAACATGTAACGTTGACTCTGTACTAACAAACCACTCAATAGTCCTCTTCCTTCCTTTACTTCCTCGTTCCTTCTTTTACTTCCTCGTTCCTCCTGCTTTCATCTTTACCTTTTGACTCACTCCTTCTGATGTCACAATCTCTTCCCTGATCTCGATCATGCCTCGGGTTTCTTTTTCTTGCTGTAGGACTTTGTCGTAAGTCTGTCCATCATCCTGAGAGGCTCCATCACTGATAAACTCAACTGGGCCTTTAATCTGTATGATCTCAACAAAGACGGCTGCATCACCAGAGAGGTACTTTAACCGTTGTCTCTTTGTCTGCGTCTTGTGATATGTCGGCAGCTCTTGGTGGCGCTTGATTGACTCTCATTTCTTTTCCTCCCTTCTGGTTGGTCCAGGAGATGACAGACATCATGCGCTCCATCTATGACATGATGGGGAAGTATACCTACCCCTGCATGAGGGACAATGCTTCCAAGGAGCATGTTGACACCTTCTTCCAGGTAAAACACCAACACACTCCACATCTCCCAACACTAAACCACAAAGAACAACAAACGGTCCCTGTGTCTTTCATTTAATTTCCTTTTGCAATGTTTCACTTGAAATTTGCTTAAAAACATGTGTCTTTAAATATCGCTTATACAAAGTTTGTACGTTGTACTGTATTATATCTCACCAGAATTATTTAGCAGAATCCATTCACATTAATCAATGTTTTGTGTACTATCCATAATGCATGACAATGGGCGGTACTGCTCATTTAACTTGAGGACAAGACATATGCTGAAATGACGACCTAAAACACTCTGGTTTATTTGTTTTTTGGACTTCTTTGAAAGTACCCTGTAGAGTTTTTGACCACATGTAGAGCTATGGAGCAATGTTTTTATGAGCAGGTCCCTGATTTGTTGGCCTCTCTGGCACATGCACACGAGAATGTTGCGACCATAGACTGCATATTAGAAGTGGACGTAGTTTCTGTGACGTCACCCATTGGTTGTGGACTACAGCTTTGAAGCCTCGAGTTTGGCATCTTGGTCGATGCCATCTTGTTTTTCTGGAGCCAGGAGTGACACGAGAGGGTGGAGCTGGTGAGGAGAGAAGCCCGCTAAGTTTATCAACTAACTCTAGTGCTAACTAGCGAGCTTGGCTAACTGTGATATTAATCGGGGTGCTAATTTTGGCTAGAGAAAAATATGCTAAAATATAATGTAGTTACCTGGAAAAAAATGAACACAGAGTTAGTGTGTTTTAGTACGACGGAACGCTGAACAACGAAACATAATTTACAAAATGAAATCATGCTGTATTGAAGAATTGAAACTAGATATTGAGACCATAAACGCATTAGGAAAATGTTTACTGAGGTAATAAATCAAGTGAGAAGTCGGGTAATTTTCTCATAGACTTCTATACAATAGGATTTCTTTTTGCAACCAGTGGACTCGCCCCTGCTGGCCATTAGAAAGAATGCAGGTTTAGGGCACTTACACACTTCACTCCTCAGACCTGGAGGTTGTTCCTTGGTAGCGTTGCAATAAACTTTCTTGGCGCCAGATTCAAGATGTTCACTGATCTTCAGTCATTTTTAACGTGACAAGAAAACTCCACAGGGTACCTTTAAGTTACCCTTTAAAACATTTGTGCCTGTGTGTTGCATATTCCAGAAAATGGACAAGAACAATGACGGAGTGGTCACCATCGAGGAGTTCTTGGAGACATGCCAAAAGGTCTTCCACATTAAATGTTTTCAACCATTTCAAATGCACATTTAATGACCAACAAAAACCTCCTTTTCCATCTGCAGCTTTCTCAGTAGTTTAACTTTGTCCCTTTGTTTCTCCATCCAGGATGAAAGCATCATGCAGTCCATGCACATGTTTGACAATGTGATCTAAAGCTTTAGAAAGGAGTTTTTTTTCCTGCTGCCTGGAGCTCATCTACAGTTATTCAACCCCCAGTCAGAGTGGACGGTGCTTGGCCCTAAACAGAGCGGTACATGGTGCAATGTCCTGAGGATAGCTACCCAAAAAGCTACTTTTCTCATGAAATGTCATTTTTATTAAAAGTGTATTGGAAGGCATCAAAAAGTCAATTCTAGTGTTTTAAGATCTTGAGTCGCGATCGGACGATCTGCGCAGACCGACTTGAACAAGCATATTTAAGGCTGTAGAAAAGCAGCTCAATAACAATAAGCGTTGAACAGATGGCTCAAAAAAAAAAACAGCAGATACTTGTAGGCGACTGTCGTGGCCTCTTCACTCGTAGAAAAGATGACGATTAACCCATCATGTTTTCTCTATTGCATGAATGGATGTGCAGACACATGGAGCAAATTGAACAATGTTTCAAACGTTGTAGAAACTGTATCACTCACTTTCTATACTCTGTTTGAAGGACGGCTCTAATGAAGGGATGAAGTTTGAAAACAAGCAATAATCTTAAAGTATCATGTTATCAAATCTGTCCTCAGTGTTCTCATGGAGCTCACCACTCGCATTTATTGTAATACTGTATATTGTGTGCATGATGTGTCTGTTTTGACTGGCCATGGAAATGTTTAATATAAGTGTTGATATATTTTCGATATGGACGTGATAATGCTGATGAAGTTGAATAAAACTACACAGTTGCTATGCAAAAGAGCCATTTTTTTTAACAGAATTGACCAGATTGACCAGCGTCCTAGACTTCTTCTCGTTACAGGTTCAGGTCATCTTTTACATTTTAGTGTTTGATACTTTTGCAAAATGTAATGAACCTAAAGAGGGAGCGAGACAGAGAGACACAGACTTTTTGGAGGTAAATCCTCATTTGAATCTCAAGCAAACATCCAGGAGAGCCACGTAGATAGTAAAGACAGGAAGCTAGGGAGCATGAAGACGCTTTAAACTAGGTTTTGGCTGCTTTTGGAGAAGAAAAAAATTAACAAGAATCACCAGTTTCACTTTAAAGTTAAAGTTTACTCTGACCAACTCAGAACATGGTGAAAGACAAAAGGAGCGAGAGGCAGATCAGAAAATTTGAAATATAAAAACACAAATGGATTGATCCTCAACAAAATCCAGCAGTCTCTAACATCTGCCCACTCTACCTGGAACAATGGCACAAAAAACACATTTTCTTCTTAGAAGAGGCACTAATCTGGTGATGAGGGAAAGGAGACATTTAAAGCAGTAAACGGCTCCTGCTGTTCATGAACTCGCTCATAGCTTCTGGATTTAAGTATTTCTTTAAAGACCCATTGTGCTTACCTCCAAAAACATAATAATTAACACAGGAGATAAAGCTGCGTACATTTAACATTTTGGGTGAGAATTATAACATTTATTTCACAGACATTTGTCTTAAATAAGCAAAAACCTATATTGCTATGGTTTTAAGTATAAATACAATTAATTTAATGATAATGATTAATGATTAAATTTATGATTATTTGATTCATTTCAATCATAAAAACCTGTTCCAGCTGCTTCAGAGACTAAACGTGAACCTGATCGATCACATCAATGGAACGTATAATCCAGTGAAGCTTTTTCAGGAATACATTTTATATGTACTGCACTTTTCAAAAATAGAAACACTCAATCCTGAACTGTTATTATAATAGATTGGAAAACAGGTCAATCATTTAAAACATGGACACCATAATATGTTTAATATATCCTTTATTTTTATTAAACAAAATTTCAGTAAAAACTCTTATTAAGTAGAAAGACAAAAATTTCCCTGTCAGTAGTTTGCTCCAGCTGTAGGGCCTTCCCCGACTTTATCACCACATGTGTTGACTAATGAATCAATCTGTTGAAAACATCTGAAAAACCACGTCGTCGTCGTTCTCCATCTAAATGATTATGGTCACATACGATCATTTCTAAAAATTCAGTTCAAAAGACATCTGTTAATATTCTGGTAATGCCGGATAATGTGAACCTTTCCCAGTGAATAACTTATAAAAAGATGAGAAACAATTCCTAAAAAAAGAAAAAAAAAAAAAAAAAATAAAAAAAAACAAGAAGGGGGGGGGGGGGGGGGGGGGGGGGGGGCAGCCCTACACTGCTCTCTCAAAGACCTCCACATCTCCTCGTTTGTTCATTCCTACTGAATTAGTGCCGTGAGAAAGAACGAGCCTGTGTAAACTAACTCTTCACAGACTCTTAGACTGTTGGATCACGGCGGGAGAAAGTTGACAGTATATATAGTGTCAAAACTACAGCGTAAACAGCAGTGTCTGTTACAAAGGCGTTAAGAAAGAAACAGAGCGGTGAGCAGGTGCACCGTGCACGTTGAGCCACCTCTGGCAGTGTTTTCAACTATTATTATTCTTTTTTTTTTTTTTTTTTCTTCTTCTTTTCTCCCCTTTTCTTAAAAAAAAAAAAAAAAAAAAAAAAAAAAAAAAAAAAAAAA
>CALSBV010012168.1:333967-354564 GCA_943590825.1 Bovichtus diacanthus
AAAAGGAAAAAAAAAGGAGGAAGCTACGCGATTATCGTCACAAAATAAAATCTCTTTGGCATAGAATACCCACCCAAAAGCGTAAACACACACATACGCACTCACAGACACACTCACATGCACACTCACGCACTCTTAAAAAGGTTCTCTAACAGAAACCTACAAGCATTGTCCTAGTTATAATCAGCAAAATTATGCTATAAAACAAAATTGAGCCCTGTTAAGATTATGAGTCCCGTACTCGGTGATAATTGCATATATTACATCAGGCTGAGAGCAGAGGGAATAATCTCCACCGACGACTAGATTCTCTTCTTTGTCCCAGTATGTCCCGAGTCAGCTCCTACGCTTCTTTTTCCACCTTTCCGTCTCCTCAGGATCTGTAAAAAGAGGCAAAAAAGACATGATGAGGGAAAAGAAAGATGCACAGGAGCATTGTCACTCAAGCTTTTACTGTGAGTGATACTTTTGTTTCACAAGAGAGATTTCTGTAGTTCTTCTTCTCACTGGTTTGAAGTGGGCGATGTCACACTTATCGACATCAGGATAACAGTCACTTATGATCTGTATTGCTTTTACAAAAGCAACAGTTCTTTAATAACATTATGCTCTATTCTTATATTTTATCTTACAAATACTTTTATATAGTACTGTTTAATATGTTTTATGGAAGCCCTGGGAGGCAAGTGAAAAGTCTGAACTAAATAGTTTGTCACCTTTGTTTATGACTCAACAGGCCAAAAGAAAAGGTTACCGGTAATAATCTTTCCAACTTCCATAAAACATTTTTTTGTGAAAACAGGTGAAAAAAACGTTTTGGAAAGTTAATTCGCACTGGAGAGTGTGCGTTTGTTGTTGTAATACTAATTTTGACCACAAGAGGCTGAAAGTTCACCAGTTGACATTAATGTTACATAACTTGCCAACATACAATATATGTACCTTGTTTGTCTCTGTATACAGAATACCTACGGGTGTTTTTTTTTTTTTTTAAGTCATGAATATTTATTGTTATCAAGGAAATTGTGGGGATTTAAATTTCAGACAACAGATCCTGAATGGCTGAGGTAACGTTTGAATGTACTGACCTTTAAAACTCAGGGTACCCTTGTCCTCCATAGGTGCCTTGGTAATCCTCCGGTAGCATTCCTCCGTCAATGCCGTCCATGGGCATTTCAGGTGGATACCCTGCATAGACTTGGAAACCACCATCCAGCTCTGTAAAAGACATTAGAAAATACATTTTTTATTTATTTATTTTTTTTTTACTTCTTATACACTGGACCAACAGATTATATCACTTAGTTACTGCCACGATAGTGTTAACAGCAGCATAGAGAATAGTGGAAATCATTTAACATTTTAGCCACATTTTTGGAACACAGTGATCATAGGGAGAGGAGAAGCAGAGTTTCTCTGAGAGGAGAGGAGACAGAAAATACCAAGGCCATACAAGGAGAAAAGTCAAGGACAGGAATTAAGAGAAAGATGCAAACACAGATAAGGAAACACCAGGAAGGACATTGAAGGGGAGAAAACCTTTTAGGCCTGGCACTGAGGAATAGGTAGAGATGTATTAAATAACAAAGAAAAGGCAGAAGTGAAGGAGATAATAATGGTACAATGTCACTTGGTCATATATAATGCTTGGGGGGAAAAAAGAAAAGAAAGATACTGACGACTACAAAATGTCAAATTTGTGACCGATTTGAAAAAGACTTAAAAAAAAAAAGAAAAGAAGAAAAACAATGCAGCTAGGATTGTGCTGCTCAAGATAATGAATAAATGGTACTTTTATATAAGATTAGATAATGAAAAACTATTTATTTTGTATGGAAGCCAATTTCCACCAATGTGAATATTTTGAGATACTAAGTCATCATATTGACTTACATGATCATTTTTAAATATTTCATTACATTTCTTTCTTCTACTGGTGGAAATGTGCTTCCCTAATTTTGCTACCAAACGATGATGGTGAATGGAATCTGGAGGCAGCAGCAGGGAGGCAATCCGTTACCTGTTTTAACACTAGCTCACTCTCCCTGTGGTGGAGTGACCCAGTGCTGAAGAATGTGCTGTATGTGCACATTTCCGGCATAGTTACTCACCATCTGGATAGGGTCCATCCATGGGGGCGCTGTTGTGGGCCTGCAGAGGTCATGAGAGTGCACAGGTCAAATAAAGTCAACACTTTTAAAAGACAGCTTATTTATAGCCCTTAAAGTATTATTAAACAATATACGATAAAGAACCAGTTTCTTGAAAACCAATTGCTTCGCAGGATGTACTTTATAACTGCTATCAGCATTGTAAAAATCTGCCAAGATGAGCAAGATGTAAACCCAAAGAGTTAAAAATGGAATTATAGGTTTTTTTTAAATCTACTTTAATGTTGAGTTGTCAGAGGAGGGCGCCAGACACTCACCATCTCCCAGGCATCGGGGTCGTGTTTGAACAGAGAGTGTGTGAGCTCCACAGACACCCGCTTCTTGTAGTCGGAGTTCTTATCCTCGGAGATGCGGAAGAGCACAGCTGCAGCGTAAGTAGCTAGGGGGGGGAAGAAAAAAAAATAAAAATCAGGACATATTCAGCAATGTACAAAAACTTCCACTCCTTTTATTAATAATAAAAAATAATAATTAGTTATAGTGTGGGTGTATTAAACAGTCCACATTTTAGTCTGTAATGGACCAGAGGTTAACATTTTAAAGATAAACATCAAAAACAGGATAGTTTTAGTGCTCATGCCAATTACTGCATGAGTGACTTTCTTTTATAGAACTCCCTGAGGCATTATAGATAAAGTGCGTTTAAAGCATCAATTATAAAGCTTTAACAGCATAACATAGGATTAACATACATCTCTGTACGTGTGTTATTGAGCCATGCGCCAATCTTCTCATCTAACTTAAGTTAATGCCTTTATTAAAAATTGTACTTCTAGTTACTATGCATATCTTTTTTGATGTGGCATCTTTAGCATCTTTCAGTTATTCTGATACAATCATACTGGCTGTACATCTGCAGATTGTTCAGTGTTCAATTCATTAACTTCTAGCAAGTATTTTAATATTTCATGCAGCAAACATGGGATTGATGGGATTGTGTCATTTAAATATAGTCAACTATATGTCAATGCACTGGATTAAAAGTAGGCTTTCTTACAAAATGGTAATTTAGAGTGAAGTACCTGGAAACTGCACTTACAGTAAGTACAGCACTTGAGTAAATTGACTTTGTTCCTTTTCCACCTATGACTAAATGCCACATTATGGTGAGCTAATCGCAGTGCATTATCTGGCTGTCCTACCGATGCCCTCGTTGTTGGAGTGCAGCAGGTCCATCAGCGGAGCAGACGCTCCCTCGCTGTCGATGAGCTCAGCTGACGGTTTGTCCAGGGCCAGCTCGCACAGCACGCCCGCCGCCACACGCTTCACGTTGTCCACTGGAGAGTAGAGGAGCTGGAGAGGGGAGAGAAATTAGTTTTTTTAACCCACAAGTTTAATCATCAAGACGAGGAAGTGCGAGAGCCTCAGCTTCCTCCGTTACCTGTACAAACAGAGGGATGGTCTGCAGGTTGGCGATCTCTGCTCTGTTGATGGGATCTCTTGCCAGGATGTGCAGCGCTCCTGTGGAGCCCTCCACGATCTCCTCCATCCTCACGCCGTCCTGAGGAGTGGGATGAAAAGAAGAAATGTTACACAGGGATACAGAAATTCATAAATAAATAACAACTACTCATTTCCACACTCCCTTAAACCCACATGTAGTTGGTCAGTAACCATAGGCATCCTTTCGACCTCGCCCCTCACGTACCTGGTATGTCTGCTGGGTGGATGAGCCATGTTTCTGGGCGTCCTGGTGGGCTTTGAGCAGCAGGTTGACCAGACGGGGGATGGCACCAGCGTCCCTCAGAGGGGCCTGGTTCTCCGGGCACAAGGCCAGGTTGCGGATCAGGCCGACCACAGCCTTCAGGCAGAGATGAGAGGGAAAGACACGGTCATATCACTGATCCCCGTGACTCGTCAGCAAGTAAAACAAGGCTGACAAACCAAGATGCTCCATTAGATATACAAATTAAAAGAAAACTGAATTGTTAATTTCCCCTCCCCTAAAGCCTGCTCTTGTAAAACATACTGTTCCTGCTGTTATGTAATTTCATGCTCCTTCAGGCTGATTGAGACTCTGGCCTTCTGCCGGACCTGCCATCCCCTCTGTCCATCTGTCTCACCATTTCTCCCCAGTCTCTCTATTTGGATCAAACCCATCAACTCCTCAATGAGTTTGTTTCACAGTCCTTAACTTATGTTCCCTCAAACCACCTGCTTCTTTCAGTCTACCACTGCTTTCCTTTCTGGAGTCATTTCCCAAATTTCTGGCCCAGACCTTTTGGCCCAAACAAGGGTCAGTAAGTTTTTGAGCTTATTAAAATGATGTATAATATGAAATGATTTCAAAGACTGTGGTCGCTTTGTAAATGAAAAATACTGAAAAATAAAACTCTGCATGAAAAATTAAGTCCGAACATCATTTCACAAGCTTAGAATCTTAGAGCTGCAACGTTTAGTCGAACGACTAACTATTATGATAATTGTTTAGTTATTTTTCATGCAAAAAGCTGCTTACAGTCTCTCAAATATGAAGATTTCCTTCTTTTCTCCATTTCATATCACTCGAGTGACAAGTCAAAAAAAGTTGAGAAACTGGGATGGCCATGTCCCACAATTTTCTGACATTTTATAAGACAAAAGATTCATCAATTAATCTAGAAAATAAACAGCAGATTAATTCCATAATGAATATAATAGTTTCAGCCCTAAATCTTATTGACCCTTATTTGAGCCCATACGCTCCACCCCTCCCTTCTCTCTACCTTGATGACGGGCCAGTAGTAGGGCTGGTTGAGCAGCTTGACGATGGCGGGGATGCCGTAGTGTCTCCTCACAGCGTTCTGCGCCACCTCAGCCTGTTGGTGGCGTGACGTCAAGTGGCGCAGCGCGCAAACGGCAGGTTCAGTCACATCCTCCTTCTCGCCGGCGCGCAATATGGCGTGGATCAGTGCCTCCACGCCGTTGCCCTGGGTGACCAGAGTTTTATTGTGGGCATTGTTGCATGTGAGGTTCGACAGGATGCCGGTGGCGCAAGTGAGCATGTTGAGGTCGTCTGAACTGAGCAGGCCCACCAGCACCTGCAGAAGGCTTTCCATACCCTCCTAGAAACAGGAAGAGAAAGATTTCAGAAAGTTCCTCGTGTGTCCAACTACAAGACAAACTCAGAGTTTCAGATGAGAAAAAAAAAAAAAAAAAAAAAAGTGAAAGTGAGTGCGGACGCAGACCTGCTTGGTGGCAGCATCAGACAGGTTCCTGAGCGTCCACAGACAGTTCTGCATCAGACGCTGGCTGGAGCCGGTGAGGTGTTTCCCCAGAGCCTGCATCCCACCTGCAGGGAACAGAGCAGTTAGATCACTCAGCAACATCTCATTAATTGTGCCGCCATGTAGCGCTGACAAAAACTTGACACACCTGTATGACTACCTCTTACACACACACACACACACACAGAAAACACACATACCAGCTTCTACAATGGCAGGTTTGTTGCTGGGGCACACAGAGAGCACTTTGAGCACACGGCTTGTGGTCCACAGCAGCTTCTCATAGTTGTAGTTTCTCATGATGTGAACGAGACCCTCAGGACCACCGTTGGAAAGGATGATCAGCTGTGAGAGAGAGAGAGAGAGAGAGAGCGAGAGAGACGGACTGTGTGAGTGTACAAAGTGCCGATGGCGTGAAAAGAACTCTTAGTTTTCATGACTGGCGATCCTTTTGTAAAGAAAACCTTACAGTTCACATTGCACAAATCTGACAGAGCTGTGAGCTGTTCAGGCAGATCAGTTAATTCTCCCTCATTTTACTTCGCTCAAGAAATAACCACACCCATACCCTCACTGTGCCAAGCACCTCTGTTCACATGCCACACCCAAAACAAAAAACACCTGAACACACATGCACAGCCACTTGAACAGTCTCAAATTACAGAACTTGGCTGATATGAAGTGTACCAGCCCTTCTATTGCATGTACTGGCAACTACCCACCTTGCTCTCCTGGTTGCCATAAGACAGCAGCTGCAGACAGTCTGTGGTGATGGCCAGGAACTTGGGGTTGCTCTTCTTCAGCAGCGGAACCATCTTCTGCAGGCCGTCGGCCAGACGAACGGCCATCTTGGCTCCTTCCTGGTGCAGCAGCAGGTTGTGGAGGGTGGTGATGGCATAGAAGAGCACAGACTCCATGGGTGAGCTGAGGGAGAGAAACAGGTGGGTTAAGTGTGCATCACAAACAAACGGCATTCATTAGAAAAGGAAAATGTCTTGACTGTTAAAATAACATATCAATAGAAATTGAATAAGTGGTGTAAATAATTTTGCCATTTACTTCCTCTTTGGACCCAATTTATTCTGACTCGTACTTCTACGTGATTGTGCAATCTCCTACATTTCCCATAATGCTAGTCGACACTCCAGAGAATGTGCTTGAACCAGAATTGACAGTGGCAGGTACAATATGGTTTTCTGGTAGAGAAAAGGTGGGATTTGCACAGCAGGTCTTGGAATATCATCTTTTGAGGCCAATTCTGGAAGAGAAGTTAACATCTCTTTGTCCTCTTTCATGGCTTTCTCCTACGAAACATCAGAGCTCTTGTTCTCATCTTCAACTGAACTGCATTGTAACTTTACTGTAAAATACCTAAACATGCCTTCACACTGTCTGCGTTTGGCATATTTAAAATATTATTCCATAAATAACCCTACCATAAACAGCAAAATGTGCCTTGAAATATAAATTGACATTGCAAAAAAGGTATTTTCTAAAACACTGTTTTAGGCTGAAGTTTCCCCAACATGTACAAACAATGAAGACAAGGTTCAAAGTACCTGAGCATGCGGACCAAAGCGGGGATGCCTCCAGACTTGAAGATGGAGAGAAGGCCCTCTCTCTGGTGGGACAGGTTGTGGAGGACGCTGGCTGTGGCCCGTGCCGTCTCCATGTCGCTTGTGTTCTGCATCGCCCGCACCACCGCCGCCACCATCTGAGGGGACTGCATCATCGCACGCCGTGACGCCTCCTTGCGTGTAAGCTGGTTTACAATCTGTGCTGCCTTGCTGACCACCACCTGAGGAGAGATGAAGAGTTAATTTTTTTTAATGGCGGAAAATGATATGTACACACTTGAAAGTAACTCTGCCTGATTTCAATGCCACTTCTATAATAGAAGGTGGTATTCAAGATGTTAAAAGTTCAAAATGACGGCTGTGCAGTTGGTCAGACAAATTGGATTGCAATTTCAACCATCAAATTCGTCCATAATAATTTTTATAGCAACTCATCCCGTGTTACCTCGATTACTTGTAGAAAACTTTTCTGTTTTTCTGGTATGCACATTGAACAAAGAATCAAAACAACTCTTTTTCTCCAAGAATTAAAAAGGTAATATGGGTTGAGTTATTGATATATAAAAATGGTCATTTTGTGGGTGAATTATTCCTTTAAAAACATTGACATTGGCATTTCATTGGATTATCAAAATTGAAGGAATAGTTCAATTTCCGAAAATGCTGTTCATCATCAAAGGGCAACAGTAATACATTCAACTCAATATAACTATCTCATAAGAACCTCAATGATTTATTAAATAACAGAAAAGTTGACCAAAATACTGCGCTTATTCCTTCATTCATCACCTGGTCTTCATCGTTGAGCAGTTTGGTGAGCTCGGGCACGGCGCGTGTGGCCAGCTCGGCGTCGTCCTGGTAGTTGATCAGATGGATGATGGCCGTCTTGAGCATCTGGGAGGGCTCCGCCAGCCGCTGGACGTTGGTCATCTGGGAGGGGTCTATCTGAGTCGACAGGATGGTGGTGCCTGCCTCCAGCGTCTCTGGGAACATTGCAGCCCGCACACGCTGGGCTCTCGTGACGTGGGCCTCCACGCCTATGGAGAAGTGAGATGATATATATATATATATATATATATATATATATGACGATGATATCAAAGGCCACGTGTCATTAAGGCAAAGTATATGAACACTGGCTGGGTAGGCCCTTGCTCGTTGTCTTACCGGGCTGTTCCGATGTGACAGTGGTGGTTGTCATGGTGTATTGCTTGGAGGTGCCGTATTCGCCGTCATCGTCTCTGACTGTGGTGGCTCCAGACTGGATGCCCGAGTCCATGCCATACATAGTCTCCTGCCACTGTGTCACCTTCGACATGCCGTCGGCCTCACCCACTGCCATGCACAAAGAGAGCAATTGTGGGATGTCAGAAGTGTTGGAGCAGAGTTATTTATTACAAAATGTTATAAATATGGACTGAGGGTTTTAAGGAGTCTTGGGGGAAAATAAATAAATAAAAACGCCAGTTGACCAGTGTTTTACTTTTCCGCCACATAAAGGAACCCTGTTGCAGAAGTAACCTTCAGTTGTTGATTGTGATAAGGAAGTGACCGCAATATAAATACATGAAAACAATAGCTGGAGGTAGGAAAGGTCATGATCAAAGAAACGTTGTCCTTTAAAAGTTCTGTGTAGAATGAGGTGATTAATATGGCAATTTTTTTCTCCATTAATTAATCAGTCTATAAAATTTCAGAAAATAGTGAAACATGTCCATTTTTTCTTTTTTTAAAAAAAAAAAACAAAAAAAAAACAAAAAGCAGGAAATCTCCATATTTGAGAGGCTGAAAACAGCATTTCTTTGCCATTTTTCCATGAAAAATGTATAATAATAATAATAAATCATCAAAATAGTTGTCGATTATTATTCTGTCGATCAACTAATTATTCGACTTTTTTTTTTTTTTTAAAGAGCACAAATGTAGGAGGAGAAAATAATTTATGATACAGTAAGATAAATCAAAATGTTTCAAAGCAACAGCTGAATTGTGAATGACTTACTTTGCATTGACATCCCTGCCTCCCGTTATCAAAAACAATGGAGCAAACCTAAAAACACACAGAAAAAAAAACACAAGTCAACATTTGCAACACGTCTTCTGCTAAAATGATGATGATAAACTTCACTACACGTCTGCCTCTCTTCATGAATGAATTAATATTCCAGCGAGGTGTCTGCTCCCTCACAGCAGACTTGTCATTCAGTTTTTATATGCAACCGGAGTATGACAGTTCACAAGATGACCCCCCTCCCAGCCGTGCACCCTGACCTGAAGATGACAACACCGAGCAGCAGCAGAGGCTCATGGGGGAGGGAGGACGAAGTGGGAAGAGAGACAGCTGTAAGTCAAGAATGCTAACCAGCCTAAGCGACCTTTCACCCCGGGCCTCCGCCCATACAGCCGTGGGAGCAGCCTGCTGCTGACGCATGGCAATGAGGAACCTGCTCGTCAGGTTTCTACTCCACTGGGTGTATGCGTGTACAGACAGTTAGAAAGCTCCTCATACCACACTAAACCCCTTACAAAAAAGCCTGCAACTTTTGTTTGTCTTATTTCAAATACTACCATCTATAAAGACTTACTTGCCTTCTGGGTCTCATTAAACAGGTTTATAGGAATCTTGTGTAGTGTTACTTTGACAGTGCTCCAGATTGCATAACTGCCACGCTACTTATTGGTGCATAAAAATAATTTCTTGCTTCATTTACTCAGGTATTTAATCCTCAGACATTTTACTGTATCTCATAGTAAAAATAATATATCAATTTTTATTTCTTTTTTTTTTACACTAGTATACTGCGCTTTTGTATGCACTTTACCATTACATGCATGCACCTTTGAGTAAAATGGCAAAACTGGTTAGAACATGTGAATCCCAGACTTTTAAAAACTGTTAACATGAAGTTATGCAAAAACATGAGTTACATCCCGTCTAAAAAATTAGACGTCTCGCATATTAAATCTAATATTCATTAATGTTGCTAACTGTAACTAAGTGAGGGTTTCCTTTGCACAGAATAACCATCTCGTATTCTAACGTGCAGCCTGAAGACTAAAATACAGACTATCCTTCTGGACTTCTTTGTTATAAAAGGCCCAAAATAACCTCTCAGCGTCAGATTATGCATGGATGTTTTCTATCTTTGCGTTTCTGCAGGCTGAATGTCTCCCAACACAGAAACACTCTTCTGCATTCATAATAGCTGCCTGCCGCTGCATGCGACATATGAACGATAGCACAAAGCATTCACTGTGCTGGTTACAAGTGTTTTCAGATGTTTGACTGTTACTGACAGGATGCAGAGCACATTGTGTGTGTGTGTGTGTGTGCGTGTGCGTGTGCGTGTGCGTGTGTGTGTGTGTGCGCACGCACTGTACATGTAAGAGTGTGGTGGTTGCTGATATCTGCAGGCACTGCAGATGCACAGAAGGTACTGGGGGGGCTCTACACACGGCAAAGTCAAACAAACAAAAGGCTTTAAACAGACAAAAAACAAAAGCATCAATAAGCATCTACACTTATTTTCCGTCTAGAATGGCACACGGATCCAATTCTAACATTTTATTGATTTTTCTTTAGCCCATGCTACACCCTTCCACCAAGTTTCATGAAAATTAGGCAAGCAGTTTTTCTTAATCCTGCTGACAGACCGACAGACAGACACATAAACCGAGCCGAAATAATCACCTCATTGGCGGAGGTAATAAAACAAGTTTGGGCTAAAAGCCACAATGTCAAGCTGTTGAGCGCCATAAACCCCTGAATTACCACCTTTACCTCGGCTTGCATTCAAATTCACAGGACATATTCACACTAGCACTACTTAACAATGCACTGAGTACTGTACTCGGAGTTGATCGGTGGGTTTGGAGGACAGGAATTGGTACAAAGCTGCACTGCGTTGTCCCTCTGCTTTACACTGGAACTGTTCATGAAGTAAAGTGCCACTCCCTCATCTTCTTTGCCCTCTGGCTTTGCATAGGGATGCGTCGTGTTGTGTTCAGTCCCTTGGCCGACCCAGCCCACTTTTTCTCCCTCTGGCAATATACTGCTGTGTGTTTCTTCTTCATACAAGCTGTAATGGAAAACACTGACAATAGCACGTGTAATTCATGTTCCCGATTCATTTTCGTCTGTCCTCCGCTTTCTCCATGTGGCACTTTAATGGGCTAGTAACTCACAAGCCGCCACATGTTTGGGCCTGCATGTGTCAATTATGATATGCAAGGGCTCTAAACACGTTCACCTGAACCTGATGTTCTTGTAAAAAAGGTCCCAACATGTCCCACTATCTCACTCTTGCCGTCACAGGGAGCAGCAGCTCAGCAAGTTTCAGCTGTAGTCAGTCTGGCACGAAATCCTGCAGGACCAGGCCCCAGAGGACTGTCTGAGCTTGCAGCTACATGCTACCTTAATGCACTGACTCACAAAACTAGAAACTATGCTTACTGTGTATTGCTAATCTAACTAAAAAAGGTATGGCCTCTTTTTAAAACACAAGCTCAAAGGATTGTTTTGTCCAGATACTAATCAACTCCTGGCTATCTATCCATTCATCAATATGGCATCAGACACACCCCAGATTTAAGTTCTGCATTTTACAAAGGCTTTGTTTTTCTTTTAAAAACCTAAAAGCATTTAATTGATCCAATGTTGAAGGCACAAATACAAGTGATATAAAACAAAGCCCGTGTGACTTTCTGTTTCAAGCTTGTACACCATCTCTACACAGAACTTTCCTGTTCTCTGTAAATCAGGGACAGTGTTTGTGTAGTCTTTGTTTTCCTGGGCGAGGCAGCGAGTTCAGCCAACTGTTGCAATGCTGCGACACGCCCCGCATGTCGCCTAGGTAACCGAAACTCTGCTCAGGCACTGTACTGTAGGGGGTTTTATCCGCTGACCCATCTGATGTCTGAAGCCATGCTCGCTTGTTTGCTGATAAGCACTGTTGCCTCTTGGGTTTTCTCACAATTTAGTTTTTTTTTCTCCTTGCCCACAATGCTCATGACTGTGGTCCAAGCCAAAAAAGTTGAAGAAAATTATTCAAAGTTTTGATTCAAAACAATATACCGCAAAGCCGAGCAAAAAACAAACAAACACTAAACTTTTATTTTTGTACATTGCGGAGACAGTAAAACTGAACAATGGGGGAGGGATCAGAAGATAAGCCTCTATACTCAGTGCTGACTAAAAGCTCATGGTTGCATTGTGTACTTCTGACTGGACTTTGCTCTCTTCCAGTTAATGAGTGATGCATCGTTTCACTCTCACTGTACGTTGCTCCATAATCGTCTTTACCACTATCCATGCACCCACACAAACACGCAGGAAGATGGAAGCCGCACTGTTTACTCGGGAAAACCACATTTCACACCAATCATTTCCCACCATCTCTGTGCATGACTTTAGGGGGCTTCTTCCTAAAAAAAATAAAAAAATAAAAGCCCTGCACAGTAAAACCAGGAATGCGTATACAGTGAAAGCTGCCAGTGAGTGAGTTGCAACAGAATAGCAGAGATGAATACTGTTCAGCACCCGATGGTGAAACGCTGGTGTGACATTCCACACTAACATATTGTATTCAATCTGTCCCGTGTCCACGCGTAAATCTTGTGCTGAAAAAAAGTGCACGCTTTTTCACTCTTCTGACACTAAACTCTTCTTAAAAAAAAAAAAAGGTATACTTCTCACTGACTCACTCATACATTGCTCAAACTAAGATACTATGAGCATAACGCTGCCGTCACAGTGGATGAGTAACCCTGTTCTCAATCATGAACAGGGTTCATTATCCCCCCACCCCACCGCCATGTCAGACAGGGAGTGTCTCCCCAGCAGTGACAGGCTCTCAACAAGGGTGTGGCAGCAGAGCTTGTGGGTGTGTAAGTGAACAGGGTGAGGCTGAATACACCTAATTGCTAGAGGGGCTAAACTGTAGATTCTGACTCTTTATTCTCCTCAGTAAATCACCACAATAATTAAAGAAGTGATGTTACAAACTTGAACTGAAAAACACTCCAGCATTCCAGATTTTCTGACTTCGCTGGCCTAAGCTCCTCTTTGTATCACAGCAGGAATGAATCAGGTCAAGGAAGAGGCCCAGGGGGCTGGAGATATACTCCAGTCGTATTCCAGAGTGGCTCCTAACATGCATTACAGAGTTTGCAGTGACATGTTATTTAGCCTCATGCCTGTTTGGCAGGCAGAGGTGTAAATAACAACTCAACAAGGCTTTTACGTGCCTGCTTGAGAAGAGGACACTCGCAAATTTGTGTTAAGTATTATGGCATAGTATGAGGTTTTGGGAAATATGCTTATTGGAATTCTTGCCGAGAGTTAGATGAGAAGATTGATACCCCTCTCATATCCGTCAGTTAAATATGAAGCTCGAGCCAGCAGTCAGTTAGCGTAGCTTAGCATAAAGACAAAATACACCTACCAGCACCTCTCAAGCCCACTAATCACCACATTATCTCGTCTGTTTAATCAAAAACCAACGAGTAAAAAGAGACAGGAAGTAGTTGTTTTTTTACAAGCTAAGCTAACCATTTCCTTGCTGTAGCTTCATATTTATCGTACAGACGAGAGAGTGGTATCAATCTTCCTATCCAACAAGAAAATTGTAAATTCCTTCTCAAAAAACTAAACAAAAACACATTTATATTTGGTTTATGTTAATTGCAAAGTCTCACGGTTTTGCTGCTTTGTTGTAGAAACTTAGCCTCATCTGGTGGTGTGTGATTTCTAACAGGCTAGCTCATGTCAAGTTACGACTGACATGCAAATAAAGCAGATTATGTTTCCATACATCTGTAAAGCTTCCTGCCCCATCTGCACAGATCAACTATTTGACATGTAGTCTGCTCCCACACGCACACACCCTTTCATATGATGAGCAACACAAACTCCTCTTACTATAAAACCGTTTCCCAGATGACTTTAACACAACACCCTGCACTCACACAGCCCAATCCTCCTGACACAGTAAATGGCCAGTGCAGCCAGCTGAGCCTCCAGACTTGACATTGTGCTCTCTGCCTCCCTTCTCCACCGAGTCTGGGTTCAGCTGTCCTGTCCCGATGGGATACAGCTTAACACCCCCACCAAACCTTCCTAGTCCCCAAACCACACATCCCTTATCCCCCACTCGTTCCACAATAGCTGTTATGGCACTGTAATGGAGGCAGCAGGGGCTAACAGTTAGTTATAAATCAATAAGAGGATGTGAAGCGGTGCACAGTTAATGGATTTATTGTGGTGGGTGACCGGAAGTGGTGGTCAACATTATCTGACTCACCAACTTCTGGGCTGTCTGGACAGAACGGAAGATTATTTGGAGAAGCCGTACTTTCACAACCACTACTACATACGGTGGATAGGCCTGTCATGAGAACATAACCTTGAGCACTTTTACGTTATCGAATTTTCTTACGATATAGGGACGACCTTGATTATTTTTACGTTATCTACTTATCGTACGATATATGGAATTGAACTTTTCAGTATTGCCAGAACAAACAAACAGGGTTTCCCGACCACTATAAGACTTGGGGATTGGGCAGACATTGCAGAGTCTATTTTACTAAATGTTTTGGTTGTATGGTTTTATTTAGGATATTTAAATATTTTTTTCACATTCCTATTCCAATGTTCATTCTTAAGAATTAAAAGTTCATTGCCCTTTGAAAAGGGTGTACATGCATTATTATGCTATAACATTAGGATCTTATCAGTGGCATAAAATGGTCTTAAAATGACAATAATATTGTTTATTGCAATCATTTCTGGGACAATATATCGTCCAACCAAAGTAGTTTTCATCACAGTAGACGTAAAACTACGGTGAAAAACTACTGCAGGCTGTATGGGGTCATGCGCCAAGTTCAGGAAGAACACAGTTTTAAGTCCACATTTGTCATTTGACTAACAGGCAGTTGATAAAATCCAGACCATAGCAACGCTACAGCATGCCAAGAGCCCGCAGAGAAAGAACAGACAATGAGATACTGCTGCTGCTGCTGTACACTTGAGCAACGCACAAACTGAATCTGTCTAAAAGTGGCCGATACAGCACAGCGCGCTCCGCTTCCTTGCCTGATCTGGAAACATTCCCAACAACACAGTCAGCATGCCAATGAATAAAATAAGCAGCGGAATGGATAATGGCCCTAGATCTGTCGGTTGATTTACTGCAGCTACTTTAATTAGCTGAATTAAGCCAGTAGATGCAGTATGGTGTGTGTGTAGTTGTTTACTCCCTGTGGGATCTCGCTGTGAATCAAAAGGAAATGTGAGCCGTCTCGGAGGAGGTGCCTGAGTGCAGAGCGGGATCAGATTACACAAAGCTGATAAAGAAGGAGGGAACAAGTAAAAGGGGGTGTACCCCTTTGTGATAATAAACCCTCACTTGCAAGGCCCACAACAAAGTACACCTCACGGTCTATCGCATATCAGACAATGTGGGAGGGTTAGAAGTTTGTCCAAAGATTGTCTTCCATATCAGGAGAACAATAAATACATCATAAAGATATATGGGAATCACATGGCTAGATCTCATTTTACTAAAATTTTTAATCCAGTGTTTGAAAATCAGAAGCCCAGTTAGTTTAAGAAGGGGCAAAGATTTTGTCTTACAGTAAGCAGGATGCTGCCGCTCTGTCCATGTTGTTTGGGACGGTAGGAAGGAAGAGGATGAACTAAGTCTCTGATACAGCACAGAGAGCCTCTGTGTTACTTTGTTTGGGGTAGAAAGGAAAAGAGTAGCCGCATTGTCCCATTGACTGCTGTCACAGTGAAAAGGAAACCGGGTCTCAAGTGTCCCCACTGGATGCAACCAAAAAGGCTGAAGCACATCAAGATGGCTCTGTGTTCACTGGCCAAGTTTGGTGGCCAATGCTGCATCCAAAGCCCCGTTTAAAAAGACCTGACAGGGAGCTTTTTTTTTTTTTTTTTAAACTGCCACTGACTGCTACGCATCGGTGTGCGGCTGAGCACTGAGGCGATGTGACAGATGATTAATTTTTCAGGGGGATTAGAGGCACAAGGGAGCATGGGGGGGGGGGGGGGGCTTTGGAGAGTAGGGCAAAAGTCTAAAAAGGGACCCTAAAGAATAAAACGCTCAGGTGGAAACAGTACAAGTTCACAGTTTGTTGTTCTTTATGAAAACCATAACAAAATAAAACTAGAACGGCACTCGGCGGTGGTGCATTTACGTGCTCCTCGGATGGTCCCATTTCCTTGTGTTCATGAGCTGCAATTCTTAATATGAAAACAACTTACAAAGAAGATGTGTTGTATTTTATTGCTCAGAGTGTTTAAACAACACGTTAATAGCAGTTTTCAAGTTGTTGTTCCAACGCCACATGAATGTGCCAATACATGCTAACAAAAGTGAAACCTAATTTGTGTATTCGCCCCGTAATTCGGATTTGCTCCATAATTTCGTAGGTTCCTCCTTGGCCCATGAGTCACCCTCCCACCAAGTTTCATGAAAGTCATGCCAGTAGTAATCCTGCTGACAGACAAACAGAGCCAAAAACATAACCTCCTTGGCAGAGATAAAAGGAAGTATAAAAACTAAATACTTGAAGAATTATAAAGAATTGAGTGACTTATTCTGACAAGTCCTGTCATTTGTTTTATACAGGCTACTGTTGTTGTCGTCATCGTCTCGATGAAAACCTCCAAAACGTCAACTTTTAAAAAAGGAACAAAGAAGAAATGAAAAAGAAGCAGTAACAATTTGTCTAAGACACCCATGCATATTTCAGTGTATCCAGTGTTTGTAAAGTATGCACAGGCCCCAGGGTTGCACAACTTTTTCAACCCAAGAGAGCACGAAATCCTTCAAAAAGCAGCGAAACAAAGAAAACAATCAAAAAACTGAGTCATGAGATTTTCACTCAACTGTGACGACGGTATGCCGAATTAACTTCCATGCGAGATGTTAATGTACGTCATGTCGCACATCGAACAAGTCAAGCTTCCCCGGTGATTAGCTTTCTCTTTCAACCACACCCTTGCTGTCCTCACTTTCCTCAGAGAAGTGTAATTAAGGGACAGAGAGGAGGAGGAGGAGAAAAACAGACACCACAGGACTCATCAGAGTCACTATGCTGAGAAGTACAACTCAGCCAAATCATCCAACTGTGAAAACTTTATCTTTTGAGTCAGTGCAGGAATCTAGTTCCCTTCCTCCCTGCTTGGAGACACCGTTAGTAATGAAAAAATGATCAAACGGTAATGTATTCATGAAAAAAGCAACAAAAAAAAAAAAAAAAGCAGTAGGGTTCGGCTATTTCCAGTATGCCGTTAGACTGAAGCATGGGTGTTTTGGACAGAGCTCTGAAAGGAGTTGACTTGAAACCTGGCAGACATTCATACAGCTTTTAAGTGCGACTGATGGGAAGAAACAGCCATTAGGCCTTTGACATTTTAAGTAAGGGACATTTTCTTGTCCTCGTTTTA
The DNA here is from genome assembly GCA_943590825.1 of Bovichtus diacanthus. Classification (NCBI taxonomy): domain Eukaryota; kingdom Metazoa; phylum Chordata; class Actinopteri; order Perciformes; family Bovichtidae; genus Bovichtus; species Bovichtus diacanthus. The sequence goes on from CALSBV010012168.1 coordinate 351,393, forward strand.
TCCAACCAAGGGAACTGTTTGAGGTAAATAATTTATTTCAAATGACTGTCATGGGTATGGTTCAGCTGGGCAGTGCCAGCTTTACTTGCTCAGCATTATACCACTGTGCTCCACTAGAAGCTTTTGATTAGATTTTTTTTGTCAGTGACAGCAGAAATCATTTACATGAAAGGATGTTTTTGAACGATTCTGCCAATTGTTTAATTACTGTATTCAATCTGAACAAAGAGACTTAGTTTTGGGGGTTTGACGACAGCATTGTCCAATTAAGATTTCCTCTAAAGCCTGTGAAAATGAACCCCGTAGAGATTTTGATCTCCTCTTTGACTTCAACCACAAAGACCCCTATCATAGCTGATGGGAAACGTTATCGCTCTGCGTTCCCTTCTCCATGGGAACAGTAAAACATAGAGGCAGGGAGCTATGCAAACACAGAGTGGGTCACACGACGTGTGCAGCGAGTGGCTGTAACTGAGGCCCTGGAAAGTAAGTACTCAGTCAGGCACTGCTGAACAGAGCGGCGGTAAGACAGTGAAACCACAGAAACAAGAAATCCTTCATGCTAAACAAAGAGGTTAGGATATATGCCATACAGTAATCCCCTTTGAAAAGTGTAGACCTATTTATATACTGAAGGATCTCCTGGCCTCTTGCTCTGCTAATGTAGGACAGTATCAGGGAATTAAGCAGGAGGGGGGAGATTATCACGGTGCCACCACAGCTGTAGCTGCGACATCTACAGTAAGTCGCCCGCCACCCGCCACCCCCCTCCCGTCACTGTCCCACCACCCATCCACCCTCTTCCCCGGGGGCTGACGGGAACAGCTTTCCAACCAGGGTGCTGTCTGCTGCTGCACTGATGACACAGACCCAGAGCAAGCTGGGTGGAGGCCTGACTGGCAGAAAGTATTGGCACGCTGTCCAATTCAACCTGACACACATTCAACAGCCTCAGCTGGACGCATTGGGTTGGAACCAAATTGGATGCCACACAGTTGTTTGGAGCCGTTCTCGGCACTTTGTGGTGGTAGTTACTTGCTGATAATTCCAAACAAGACAACAATAGATAATATTATTTAGTGTTTAATGGTCCAAGAGAGAAAAGCTGTTTAACTTCTAATTCCAATGTGACCCATGTCAAATTTGACTTTAACAAATATCAAAGTTGGCGGCTGAGGTCACTGCCAATAACTTAATCACATAAGAAAAAAGCGGATAAGATAAAAAAGTAATTTAAAATGGGTGCTGATTTCAGTGGATTTACTCATGAAATGTAATAAAAGTAATTTGTGCTCCTGCAGTCACTAAGCAGGACTGAAAAACTGCCGTCCTGTCAACACAGGAGCATCAGCAAAATAAGTTAATGACATCATGGAAGACTTGGCAACACCTGGAGACATCACTGCTGGCATGATCAGCTGTGTGGGAGTGGATGGGCGCTCGAGTAACAGCAACACATTTTTGACAATACGATTCGTTATTCACTGTCATACATTACAGATGTGTGTGACCAGGATCTAACTCCCCCATGCACAATTAGCTCATTGTAGTATTTAAACTACTGTTGTTGAAGCTAAAATATTTAAATGCAACTAACAAGTATTGTCATTATCAATCAAACTACTAATTATCTTCTTCATTAATCCATGGTCCATAAAGTGTCAGAAAACTGTGGGTGACATCTTCAAATGAGTTGTTTTGTAGAAACCAACAGCCCAAAACCCAAATATAGGCTATTGAAATTGTAATCAGAGGACTAAGAAAAACGTAAAAACTTTAAATTGAAGAGATTTAAACAAGTACATTTTTCGCACGTTTACTTAAAAAAGAAAAGGTGACTTAAATGATGAATAGATTATAAAGCCAATTGCTGATTAACTTTTTGTGGATTGACTAATCGATTAATTGTCTCAGCTCAAAAATTATACAAACTCTGTAACCTCTCACTTTCTCTGTTTAGATAGAAAATGTGTCAAGATTTAGCAAAAATGTTTGCCAATAGCCTCTTTCTCTTCACCTGTCTCCCTCACACGCGGGCACACGTACACACGCGCGCGCATACTTGGACACCACTAGTGGGACTCTATTGACAAGTGACGTCAAGTTAAATGATCGATACTGGGGCCAAAAAACATCATTACGATTAGGCAGAACGAGCTATTCGATACTTTAAACAAAAGAAAACTGTTTAGTGTAAGAAAGCAAACTTTTAGGGCCTGGAGAGCTCGCGCTTCACTCCGAACAGCAGGCAGTGGCGGCCAGTTTCAGGCATGCGGAAATGAACTCCAAATACAAGGCTGGATTTCAACACAGGTAAGCTAAAGATGAAACAATGTAACGAAACATTATTCCACGTAAACATACACGCCTATAAAGCAGGGTCGAAACTACTATAGCCTACGCAAAAAATACTGGAAAAAAACATCGTCTGTGACAAAGACACTTGGAGCAGTTGGAGAAAGTAAACACACATTCAGTGAATCTTACCTGTCGAAACACACGGAAGCGTTTTTAAATATTCCAGGTCAGTGTGTTGCTTTCTTCGGGAGGGGACACTTCTCCGTATTTCTCCTCAGTTCTCCGTGTTTCTCCTCACTTCTCTCCACTCTCGCCGTGCTGCTGCTGCTGCTGCTGCTTCTGGCCGACAGTCCTCTGAACAAAAATGAGTAAAAGAAGCGTCACCTCAGCCCAGACTCCGCCCTCCTCCCCCCGACCCCACCCTGCCACAGCGCAACACACTGGGACAGACGTTACAGCCTGTTTTATTGTTGCGAACTGTAGTCTATAAACAGCTAAATGCTAAGTTTACGTCTTTAAAACATATATATTGTAATGTTTTAGTAAACACAATAAAATGCTATAGGGTTATAATATCACTACAAGAGTGAAAATATGTCTAAAATGTTTTTACATTTAACCTATACATTTACATGCTTGCAAACTAAAGCACATACACTTAATACCAAATAGTGTATAGTATAGGTATATACTATAGCCGTAGACAGATAGATAGACAGGCAGATAGATAGACAGACAGACAGACAGACAGATAGATAGACATATAGACAGACAGACAGACAGATAGATAGACATATAGACAGACAGACAGACAGATAGATAGATAGATAGATAGATAGATAGATAGATAGATAGATAGATAGATAGATAGATA
>CALSBV010012168.1:355313-365965 GCA_943590825.1 Bovichtus diacanthus
AGACACAGAGAGAGAGACATAAAGAGAGAGAGAGAGACAGAGAGAGACAGATACATAAAGAGAGAGAGAGATTTGTAGATTTGTATCATGTGTAAATGCGATAGATCCTACTTTGGCATTTTAAGCCTTTGTGTTATACACAATAGTTCTTATAAATAAATATAGAAATAAATCTCGTGATTTAGAGTTGTCTCTGCAAATTCAGTAAAAACACAAAAATAAGATTGGCGAGGGCTGCAACTAATTATTATCTAACTATTATTTTCAATATTGACCAATCTGCTGATTACTTTGTCGATTAGATCAAGTATTCGGCCTAGAAAGAAAAATGCCCATTGTTATTTTACTAATCCCAAATTGACTTATTCAATCAAAATGCTTGTTTTGTCCAATGAGCAGTCCAAAACCCCAAAAATAAAACCTTTTACTGTTGTAGAAGAGCAAATATTTACATTTTAGGCGCTGGAGAAAAAAAATGACTTCACTCAAACAATTATTTTTAAATGTGTTGCTGATACAATTTCTGTCAATGACGCACTATTTGACTAATTGTTATCAGCTCCAAAAACCTTCCATTCCACATGTGACTGCCAGGTTTACTTGTTTTAAATAATTTGGTGAAAACACACCTGTGACTTACAAAAGTTTGAATATTTTCATCCAAAATAAATAAATAAATAAGTAATATATGAGGTGTAAGGAAACCATAACGTGGAAATTAGGTTTCCATTGAATGCACGTGCCAAGTTCAGAGTCAGTGTCAGTGCTCCTTTCTGCACAGGAAAATAAAGAAATTCCTAATGCTGGAGGGATCGACAAATACCACATGCAGCAATAGATGTCTATTTTCTTGCTGACTCAATTTAGACGTGTAAATGCAGTAAAAACAGGAAAGAAGTCCCTCCACCTATAGATACTGGTGGTGCAGTGAAATGTGCCACAAAGTGTCTCGCTGCCTATGTGACACGCTCTCTAGGATCTCAGATAGGTCAGGCTGTATACTACGTCCTGCCTCGGGCCAAATTGTCATGGCTCTCTCCTTTGTGGCCATTGTGACAGTCCTCAGCTGTGCCTCCTAGAATGAAAGAGACAGGGACGGAGGGGGACAAGGCATGCTGGGCCACCACTGGTTATGTACGCTCTTATATTTTTCCGAGTGACTGTGTGGACTGATTGCCCTCTCTTTAAAAAAAAAAAAAAAAAAAAGCTTCAGGCCCAATTGACAATCTTGGATTTTCATGTGCTGCTCAAGGGCCTTAATGCTTATTAGACTATTCATTGAATGGGACTGTAGCTGATAACTTTATGCTCTCAGAGCTGTTACTCGTCCTTATATTTTGCATGTCTTTGACTTGTTTTGGCTATCTCAGATATCCCTGGACGCAGGGGCAGCAGTGACATCAATGGAGCCATTGTTTTGAACACAGCAGCCTCTTTATTTTGAAAATTAGCCAGGATTTAAAAGAGTGAGATTCATGTGGGACTTCAGCTCATGCCGACTCATGTCAAAGACACCTGCCTTTTTGGTTTCAGCACTAACTCAATGTTTAGCTCTTGATGTAATTTTATGTGTGAGAATATGTTAGAGGCTGCTTGCTTACACGCATGAGATAATGTCGAGCAAGTTATCCTTATCTTTCTCTCGATCTGTCTCTTTAATATGTCCCATCATACAAAGTCACAAAGTTTTCTGAACATCCTGCAGACAGGGGTCAATGAGCTCCGCACCGGTGTGAGGCAGACATGGCTCCATTCTTGCCCTGTAACCTCCCAGCAAACAGTCCCTGAATCTCACTGTACGCTCAAATCTGTTTTTCACTCCAAGGGCAGGACACGGCGATATGATGTCCCTGCTTTACAATACTCGCCTGTTTCGCTCTCTCTGGTCCTTTGCGTCTCACCCCACAGGAAATGGCCCCATTGTCCTTGGGAGAGAGGAAATGGCCTAGAGCAGACCACAGGCTCACTGGATTGATGGAGGCTGTGGTAAATTATTAATCATCACTTATAAATGGAAGACACGCAGACACTGTACCGTCCACAGAAGAATGTTTTGGAACAATGAACCTGGAGCTGCAGTTGACCACCTGTACCAGGAGAGATATACAGTATAAATGCATGTTTTAATGGCTGTATAGCACTAACTGATACGTTTAAAAATTAAGCAAGGACATAAAGTAGAACAAAAGACTTGTTTGTAATTTCACCAGATTGAGTCCCTGAGTCGCAGAATTAGCCAAACCCACAAAGAAGCTGAGCTTGACAGCACAATTTTGACCTGGGAAACAGCAGTTACTCACTACTTATGGAGCTTTTCACCGTATCAAACGGTCTTCATGGAGTTTGCTCACCTCTCAAGGAACTAGATGTTCAAACTTTCCGCGATTACGGCACACCTAGGACTTCTTGTCTATGCTGATTTAGAAGTTGAGGTTGGAAACAGCAGACACAATGATTCCCACTCAAGGTCCATACTTACTACACTGCAACTACGAGCAAGCTCTATATATACAAGCAACACTGTATTTGTCACATGTATTTCTGTGGTATATACAGCTTTTGTTAGCCTACTCCATGAGAGAAATCTACCAACTTGATTGTAAATGTGCATTTTTGTTTCAATTCAATATGATAATTTTCAATAGAATCATATTGTGATGAAATGATATATTGAAATGACAATGTCTAAATTCATAGTAACAAGCAAAATTAAGTGGAATATTTCAATATCATTTGAAGATTATGGTTTTGTTTTTACATCAAACTTTACCATTCAGTTCAATGTGATGAACAAACGGTGTATATATGGAAATATTTAGTTACTTTTTTCTCTATAATTTCACTTGAAACTGTTATGTTCATTTTGCACTAAAGTTCTTACATAAATGAGAACATAGTTTTCATTTGTCAAGCCATACTAATGCGAGCCCCATTTTTGCTTTTTAACATTTTTAAATTTATAAAGATATCCACAAAAGTTAAGTTTCATTTAATTCAGACTTTTACCACTAGAGGTAGACAGAGACTCTCACACTCCAACACTCCTGGAGCCTGGAGGCATTTGTTAGGGTCAGATCACATGTGTGTGAGTTTCTGTGTGTGTGAAAGTTTGAGGGTGCACAGTATGTCCGGGCACATTCTCCGGCGGGCTTGGTGGTCGGCTCTCAGTGTTAAAATAGCTCAGCATTTGGTCCAGTCACATGTGTGTGTCCTCACTAGTTTAGGAAGATAAAGTAAGATGGGCATCTGAAAATAACCACAGATATTCTTTAAAAGGCAAACATAACAATCAGACAGATGTTAAGCTCGTAAAGGTCGTTGTTGTAGGTCGTAGGAGGATTGAGATATGTGAGTATCAACATCAACACCTCTATTTGTTACATGTATTGCATCAGCTAAATGATAGCTAATCGTTGTTCATTCATTAGCAATGCAGTCGTTCATCTGCTTATTACAGGTTGTCTATAAGCCTTATACAGTTGAGGTGTTTCTCCAGTAGCTATAGCATCACCTGTCACACACTTGTGCAGGGTCTGTGTCTGTGTGAGATAGGACAACCAAAAATACCAGCAGGGTGTGATGTGATTTCTCTGGCCTAAAATACTTTGCATGTGACCAGTCGCTAATATAGAGCTTGCCTAATTTCCACCTGAATCCACCACCCTCTCATATGTTACATACAGTAGAAAGATAAGTGAGAGTCAAGAAATCTCTGCAGGTGTGACTGGAAACCTGAACACGACAGCCTTCATTCTTATGTGGACTTAACAGACAGTCTCAGTGGTTCAGGCTCTCCTTTTTCTAAAAATATTCTAAAAATAATAATAATAATAATATAAAAATGGTTTACTTTTGATAGAATTTGATTGAGGTGTATTTCTTTTGTTTTTGTTGAAGAACTACATGTCCCATGATGCTTCGCTTTGGAGATGACCAAATGGAACACAGAGCGGACCAGCCGTTGTGACAGCTGAGCTTCAAGTTTGCTGAGGGAAACTTCAGCGCCGATAACGACGTTGAGTAGACAAAATAAACATGTAAGTTGAATCTTTTTTCATTTCTTTACCTCTCGCTGTCATTTCATTGATAGTTCTCCGGTAGAACTGTCGCTTACGTGTATGTTTTCTCAAACTGTCCAAACTTGGTATGGGTACATTTCCATAACGCTGCAGGGAGGGATTCCTCCTCCGGGGGTGGAAGTGTTAATGTTACGGTTAAAGTTGTCCTGTTTTTAACATCTTCTATCCAAACACTTACCTTTTGACTAACACTTGAACTATTGCCTTTGTGACATTTTCGGCCAGAGCTGAAGAAACAGTTGCTAATAAGGTGTATTTGTAGAGCTAGCTAACTTGACGTTTTTTTGCTAATTATGTTCCATATCATAATGATCGCTAGCGAGCGTTAATGCTTGAAATTTAAATTCAGAATCAGTGGTCAACTCTCAGCCCTTGACGTCATGAGTTGTTACATATAGTTTTTGGTAATTACAGCAAAAATGTTAAACAAAGTCACATTTATCAGTAACTATTAGACTTAATAGAAAACGAGTAAACACGTCGCATTTCATCTTCTACCCCTCCTCTGCCGAAACCCTCCAGTACGTGAGGTTAAGAAGTCACCCCCTCCTTGGTAATCCTGCAGGGGGTGGGGGTGCGGGGGTGCAGCAGGGACAATGGCTTCTGTACACCTTTAGTTTGACTGTGGAGTCAGACAGCAGAGACTCACAGAAGGTGCACCCTCTGTACGAACATACACTGGTGGGAAATGAATGGCACTTTTTGTGTGTAAAACGCAAAATATTCACTGTGTGTTCAAAACAACTGGCATCACTCAGGGAGAATAGGAAACACTGCAGACACAACATGAGCTATTATATAGTGTCTGAAGTAAGGAGCACATTACCCTTCGTGTCATACAGCCAAGGGGAAGGAATCATTAATCTGTCTGCGCTTGTGTCTCTTATGACCTTCACACAACTTTTCAGTTATAATAGAAAAATATTAACAAAGATACACGTTTGAAGGAACACTGTTGACAATAATAACTTCAAAATGCATTTTTTGACATTTTTAAAGCGCACAGAATATTTTTTACTACTGTGTATTGAACATTGAATGCATGTTCAGACCCATACTTTTTTTGTTCTTAACTTTTTTTTTGATCCGACAGTTTCTGCTTCTGAATCACAATTTTTTTGACAATATTAGCTTGTCTGCTTCTGTTCAGACAAGTTTTGTTTCTTTCTTTTTAAAATAATGAAATGTTTTAAAAAAAACAACAACATATTTATACTCCTCAAAGTAATGTATCAAAAACGGAATCATTTATGGTATTGGCTTCAAAATGCAGATATCATATGGCCACTGCTGTCGAGAAATTTCAACCGACACACAGCCCTAGTTATTAATAAATATCGTACACTATAAATTACTAGAGGGCACAGAAACATTTAATCAAAAGGACGACAAAGTGTTGTGAAAAAACGTGGAGGGAAAAGAAATGTGCTTTTATTTGCTACAGAGAGTGTTTCATTGAATTTCAGTTCTTGACTTGTTTACTTCTATGCTCAGAATTTCCTCAAGTATTGTTCAGGGTTGTAATCCGTCTGTGTCCTAAAAAAACATTTGATCAAGTCCCGGACTCCTCTCATATAATTGGGTTTATTTGATCTTTTTTATTATTTTAAGAAGTTGAATTCTGATTGTCAAGGACTTTTGGCAGCAACACACCATTACCAACGTTGCTCTCTGTATTTCTGAGGACTGTCTCAGCTCCCTTGGTGCAGGACATGCGAACATTTGGGTTCAAGCACTGTTAGTTTTCACTATTACTGTATGCAATCTCGACTGCAATGGTGGGGTTTTTTTTCACCTTTTTAACTTCAGTCGTACTTTTAGCCTCAGTAACAATCTGGTGAACTGGAGTGTGTGTTTCAGATTTTTTTGGTGTGCTCTTTTTTGCTTCTCTGTCTGTTTACTTGGGGATTAAAAAAGCAAAACCATTTCTTATGACTTAAAATGCTGTCCGAATGCCACATTTTACATGAAGAAATGATTTTCTGTTATTATCAGTTAGTAAACGTGTTAGTGGAAAATAGAGGTGCTTCCCTAAAGAACAGATTCAGCTCAAAGAGTTCAGCACAGTTGAGGAATTTAAGCTCCTTACTTTTTGGACAACATCTTGTGTTATGTAATTGAATATTTTAGCTATTTTCTATGATATCATGACTGTATCAGGTTACATGTTAGATAACAACGGAGGTGCCAGTTCTGCAACTATTTTAGAAGCGGAAGATCCAGAAGAAACTAAAATGCCCTATTTTTGGTAAACATGCAATCCTTAAATGAGACTACAATTTAAAGAATCAGACCAGAATCTAGGTTTTAAATATTTGAAAATGATATTGTCCGACATCAGTATGATAGGTATGTTGTTTGTTATGACTGAACCAATACTTAGATTTTTGTCCCCAGTTTTATGTAAAATCAGATTATAAAAAACAGTATCGGCCTCTATGAGCTTCATGGTAAACTGTAAACACTACTGTTGTTACCTATAAGTAAACGCATTTTCATTACTCCCCCAGGAAGTAGCCTTAACAGTGCATGAAGATAAATCCCAGATAAGGATACACAATGCAAGATAAACGTGTGTCCAAATGATGTCACGGTAGACATTATGATACATTTTAATGTTGCAGTTAAACAGAAGAAACATACATTTATGAAGAGGGTAAGGCCTTGGTAACAGAATAGTACAGTTTTGTTGTGTTTACAGCGAGTATGTAATATTCACCGATGACTGTCTGTAAATCAGTGACCAGTAGTGCTGGGAAACAGACTTGGCGATGTTGCTGTGATAAAGGTTGAAGTATAGGCGCAAATCTAATTTGGACAGTACGGTAGAAAGCAGAGCCTGGAGCTTTGCAGTGTTTGGCTGATGCAAATAACTGTGTCCATGAGGAAGTAGGACATCCTGACCTGCTGCTGTAGCACAAAAACCTGGAGTGCTGGCTCACAGACCTCTTGCTCTTCTTTGATGTTAAGCTTCAGTCTTTTTTTCTCACACACACCATAATAAACCAGCACGCCTTTTTCTTCATACGTCCCTCCTCCCCCTCCTCCTCTCTCATTCCCCCTTCAGCCCCACCTCCAACCCGCCTCACTGTTGCTTTCTCTCTCTCTCTCTCTCTCTCTCTCTCTCTCTCTCTCTCTCTCTCTCTCTCTCTCTTTCTTTCTTTCTTTCTTTCTTTCTTTCTCTCTCTCTCTCTCTCTCTCTCTCTCTCTCCTTCTGAAAGGACACACTCGGGACAGGACAGACGCCGGCCGGTAAAGCAGACCAGGGAGCATTTAATTTGATGTGCACACACTAAAGGAGACAGTACCCCACATACATAGAACATCACATGCTAAGATAACTACTGCAGCAGCACAGTAAGTCTGTTTTTAAGTTTTCTTTTAATTAATTCTATGGCTTGCTGGCCTGTCCAGTGTTATTAGCATTTAGCTAATGTGTCTGTTGCTGTACTCAGTCTGTGTCGATCTGAAGCCTTTACCTGTTTTGTTTTTTGTCACGTCAACCTGACTGAACTAAATTAAAGGGAATGTTTTGTCTGCCTAATTGTGCCACTTTGTTGAATCAGTCACGGTATTATTAAAATTTTAGCCTCAGGCTTCAGTCTCGTTGCACTTTTGAACCAACCCTGCTGATTAGATGTCCCGGGACAATTTCATTATATTTTCTGATTAATTGCTGTGTTCGTCTCCAAACTTTTGGATGTGACAAAGTCAGGGAGAGCCTTTTTGATTTTCTGTCTGATGTTGGTATTGTCCAGCTGTTTCTCATCGAGACACATAGGAATGCCTCACAGTGGGGACTCCTAACACAAGACGCGCTCATTCATTGTTCGACTTGTTGACCTCATGCTGTAGCTATCATTACAGGCGACAGTTCTGTTCTGTTGGTTTGATTTGATCAATTATCAGCGGCGGCTAATGGGTTTAGAATAGAGAAACAAATGAGGTGTGAAAATATGTAGTGTTTTTTTTTCTTTCTTCCCCCACTTAGTAAGTATGAGTAAATCATCTTGAGCCCCTCCCTAAAATTACTTTTAAAGTGGAGTCCATAAATGTTATGCTCTGTGTTTAGGTTTCTGTCATCATTGTCTCAAAGACACTTAGTGGTGTACAGTAACGTGCAACACAATACAACAGCTGAGGTAGTTAATGTTATGTGTGGATTGAGCTCCATTATTTCCAACAAATTGCAGTTACATATTTACCTTTGGGTTGTGAAGTGTTGAAACTCAGGGAACTTTGCTGCTGAGGCCGGATAAAAAAAAGTTTTCTTTTAAAATTAAAAAGACAAACTGATGTGCTAATTTGAGACAAACAACCAGGTGTATTTTAGGAAAATAAATTGATTTGAGGTGTATTTAAAAAAAAAAAAGATTGCTAGATTGCTTTACGTCTCCAGCCACCGTATGACGTGATCCGTTGTTTTAGCAACATGATGGCGCTCTTTAAAGTCAAAATCCTGCTCGCCGTCCGACTCAGGACACATAAGGGCTTTTGATTAGCAGAATGGAATCATTATTTCAACCTTGCCTCTTGATCTGTCTGTTACATTTCTGTTTTTAAAGGTCACGGCAGTCAGTAACTCAGCAGGTGGGTTTTCTGTTGTCCACTAGCATCATCTTTAACTCGGGAGTCAGAAGTTATTATTCCTGCCCAGATCTTAAAGATCTACAGGGAGAGTAAGAAAGGCTCTGATGTTTTAAACCAAAGTTTTACGTGTCCCTTACAGCTCCTGAGGCACATATAAAGGACTGCATGTTGAGTGAACAGAGCAGATTGCCCTTTAGAGAGTGAGCAATTGGTATTTGGGTTTTTTTGCGACCACTTTCTTTTCATGTGTAGTTGCTGTCCAGATATAGCTCTCCCAGTTGGGTGACATTCTTGCTCACGTTACGGTCTTCTGTACTCCTGTTGTTTTATTCCCACGCTCTTTTCCTCAGTTTGTCTATTTTATCTCTTTGTCTGATACTGTCTAGCTGTGAGAATGTCTTTCTCATTTGTTCTCGTCCCACTCATCTTCACCATAGATTTTCCTTGTACTGTAATTAGTCGATAAATCACACACACATTTGATAATTGTTTGCCATTTATCACACATAAATCTAATCTCATCTTTATCCGTCCATTTCCCGAGCTGTTCCAGCTCTCTTTATTGTGGCAAACTTCAATATTTGTTTTTCATCACACATCATATCCTGCTTTTTGTCATGATGTAGGCTTTGTGTTTGCATTGTGCTGACCTCAGCCTGATTATTAAAAATAAAAAAAACGATAGTATATTCAGATATCGGCACAGATATCATTTTACAACACATCTGTGAAAGTGACCCGTGGCCATGAGATGACACCAGGCTGTCTGTAGAGTTTCAAATCCTTGTCTAAGTTTTAAACTCCCATTTCTCAGCTGTTGCCTCACTCACTTTTATGATTTGGTATCACAGAATGAATAATAAACGTGGCAGAGAATGTATGAATTGTTAATGGTTAACCAAAGAATTGTCCTAATTGAACGCCATGGAAAAGTCTGCTGCTTCAGAGCAAGTGTCATTCACAGTAATGAGTGCATGATGTCATTCATACAGCAGGACTGATTGTTTTTTGCGTGAAGCTGTTTAGTGATAACATGGAAAATGAAGTTGTGACTATAGCCCGACTGATGCAGGATTTTTCATGTTGATGCTCGTATTGCAATTTGGGAGTTTAAAACATCTGATAATGATATATCAGCTAATATTATTTTTATATATTATATATGTTAATTAAGCCATAACCTAAATAAACATTTGTGTTGATTCTGAAGGAATTCAGACTTCGGTGATGGGATAAACTGCCTACAATAGGGGTGTGAATCTTTTGGTATCTCACAATTCGATTTAAAATCGATCCTCAATCTACTCCAGTCCGCTGTGTGCTAATAAATGCGCTTTGGCAAAATTATGCCATGAAAGCAGAGCAAAGTGTGTATAAGATTATGCAAAAGATATATCAACTGGCACAAAGGCAAACCTAAGACAAAAGGTAACATTTATTCATGCTAAACTTGCACAAATAAACACTTTTTACTAAAAGGTTTTTAGTATTTCTGAATTTGCAGTGACTTCAAGAAAAATAAATTAAAGTTCTACAAAATATGTAAAAGATAATAATTAAAATTGGTAGGCTTAGGCAAGCAGCCAATTCCATAAATAAACTGTCCACAAATTAACACTGTAAAACTGGTATTTTGTGCAGCTCAGTAAAGCCCATTTGATGACATTCATTTTGTATATTTTGCTTTCTACATTTTTGCCTGCCTTTTGTGGATTAAAATAGAATAAAGGACCAATGTGATTGCTCAGCAGTCCTGTGTGAATGTCACAGATCTTGTAATCTGAGCAGCAGAATATCACTTTGGTTGGCAACGTGGATAGACATGCATTACTCGTTAAACATCATATTGCTGTTTGATGTGTGAGCTGATGCACGTCCGCCTATCCCTGGAGTAACATACTGCAGACATCATATTGCTGTTTTATTGGTCCATAAATGTGTGTGTGTGTGTGTGTGTGTGTGTGTGTGTGTGTGTGTGTGTGT
>CALSBV010012168.1:365975-381225 GCA_943590825.1 Bovichtus diacanthus
TGTGTGTGTGTGTGTGTGTGTGTGTGTGTGTGTGTGTGTGTGTGTGTGTGTGTGTGTGTGTGTGTGTGTGTGTGTGTGTGTGTGATCATCTTATCCTCTTGATTCAGTGCAAATATTGAATCCAGCCTGATTTTAGGATCTTGTCATTTTCCACAGATAAGTTGTGGGATGTTAAAGTTGAATGATTTTCTATCCCTCTAGCTTTGCATATTGTAACTCAGTATTGTCAGACGGTTATATATTATGACTGAAGATATTTTTCAAAAGTAGTTAATGTTAAACAGTGCTGTAGAGCAAAAATATTTTAAAGCATTGAACCTCTTAGCAAAGCCTCTAAAACTCTCTAATTATGTAATTTAATCTTTAAATGGCTGCAATTATCCAGACCATGTGTCCATTATTCTCCAGTGTCCTGAAGTCCTGTGTAGTGGAGTGCATGCTGGAGTTAAGTGAATTTATTTGCACTCCAAGGGATTTAAAGCAATTTAAGCTAAGGCCCAAGTTACTGTTACTGTTCTTGTTAATCTTACAGAAGTTTTTAAAAGGAGTTTTAAGAAGTAACATAATGCAAAGGCAGTCTCATTTAATCTTTCAACCCTTATATTAATAACCTTGGAGAAATGATGTAGATTACCCTGTTAGTTGTGAAAACATTTACTTCCTACTCTTTTAGGTTAAGTTCAGGTGATTCAAAACAGAGAATATGTTTTTACTTTCCTTCTTATTCACTTTAACCCACAACAAGCTAATTTAGCATTAGCGGCTCTTCTGTCATAGTTTCATTCAAGGACTCGTGAAAGGTAATTTGAAGCTTGGTCACACAAACAAGCTCCTAACTTTCAGCTTTTTGGGCCAAAGCTACAGTAAATACTTCTGCAAAAAGTACTTCTCCTTGTCTACATGCCCTTTTCATTTTGTGGCAGTTTAGGAGTAGTGCCAAATTGTACAACATGTATTTGTTCACTTTAAGAAGCATTTGCTAATCAGATCTCTGAGTTACCTGACGTTCTGTTTGAAATGACCGGCACTGCTACAACATCGACAGCGATAAGTACAGAGTTGTAGATCCCTTCGGCTTGTGACAGAAAAGGTCAAAGGAAAAGAGCTTTTTGACTGGCGTACAGAACGTGACTTACTCAATGCGCTTGTGTGCTAGGGAGTAGTACCCATGTCTCAAATGCACCCCTCATTCAGCCTCTTCAGTGTAGCTGTCATCTCTCCCTCCCTCCCTTCCTCCCCCTCCTCCTGCCATCTCTCTTTCACTCCTGTGTGCCTGAGCTCACGTACACACCCTCCTGGAAGGGCATTGTTTGCACAGAGTACCAACGTCGAGCTTTATAAACACCCTTACCCTCTGTCGCGTTCAGCTGAGTCCAGACTCCAAGGTCAAAGGCAGGATACACAGTTTCAGTTCTTAGTTTCTGTAGTTCATGTGATTAATTTTGCTATTATTTTATTAGGTTAATGTCGCATCGATTCTATTTACAGTGCACTTTCAAAGACCCCTGGTGGCATTTTAAGTTTGTTTTTGTTGCTGTTTCTGGACACAGAGGTTGGTGCGCTAATCTTCTCTGCAGCTCCATTATGTTCTGTATGAATGATGCTCTAGCTGATTACTTAGCTGACATTCTTTTTTTTTTCCGTCCTCTGGCAACCTGCCTAGCACTGTAAAACGATGAGAATACAAAAGAAAAGCTAATAACCATGTCCCCTAGTGTCAGCCCAGAGTGGCTGGCAGGGTTGCGCTTGGCTGCATGGTTAACAAACCAACAGTGGCTTGCACTCGCTGCTAAATTGGAACTGACCGAGTGTTAATGTGAAAAGCTTTGACAAGACGTGCCTTTCTAATTTCTCTCGACATGAGTTCATAGCTTTTGTTTTGTGTGCATGTGAAATTTAGATTCTTTTTTTTTTTTTTTTGTACCCACAGAGTCTGTTGTGTGTAAGTGAGAACCTTCGCTCTCCTCACAACACATCAACACATACTGTAGATTTACTGCCAGAAATGGCCGCTCTGATGGTGGTGAATATAAAAGCTGAAGTGTGTGCAGGTGGTGTGACTCCTCTTGACATCTATAAGAGGGAGAGAGAGGACTGATGGGGAAGTGTTGGCCACAAACCAAAACACTCAGCTGATTGGATGAACCGTGCCGTGGAAAGCAGAGGAGGGGAATATACCAACAAGGATTGAAGGGAAATAAAGAGCTATCAAATGGGTACACAGCTGCAGTCTGCAGCTTTGTGTGTGTTGTGTGCATATGTCCACACGCTCACCCTGTACTTAACATGGCAGGCTAGTAGCTGTTGCTTTAATTGGGCCTAACCCTTTGCCCTGTGGCCTGCATGTTTTATTGACTGTAATAACTGGGTCGGTGTATCAAGTGTCCTTTTGTTACCGGCCTGGGTAAAGCAAGAAGCCACTATGCGACTTCAATTCATGAGAAGAGCCTTATTCTTTCATTAATACGCAGCTTTTTGAACTGTATGAGAATATCTTTTTAAATATCTGTATAAAAGAGTCAGTACTTGTTATAAAAAATGTACAGTTTAAAATGCTTCCTTTCCATATTAACAAACATAATGTCAAAAGACACAAGAGTAATAAATACAAATAATAAATGAAACAATAATAATTATAAAAATACATTAATTAATTATAAACAATAACAATAATAATTCAAATGAATAAATAATATTATTTCTTGTATAACTTCACATACAAAATGACCCTGTGAATTTGACCTAAATGATTATGATCACTTCCATTCACACAACATTATGTTTTTATGCTTGTAGTGTATTATTGTATATTACCACATGTATGGTTGCCTTCATAGAATGGGAACTAGGTGCTGTGCCGGCAGATATTATCTAAACTACAGTTAAATCTGTTTGCAAGTTTCGATTTTCTTTAAAGGCAAAGCTACATACATTATACACTCAGTTGCCAGTTTTTTTGCAGACCTAGTTAAATCTTATGCAGTATATTAAAACCGTTCTGCAGTATTTCCTCCCTCCATGCAGGTTAGGGTCATTTTTGAAGGATGTTGTTTATGGTTGAACTGTATTGCATTATACCGAGAGGTGTCTCTGTTATTTCACCTACGGTACCCTCATTGATATAAATTCATTGGGTGTATCAGTTTTATTAATTGAACCTGAATAAACGGTCATGTGATTATGCAAAGATTGTAAATCTTACAATATAAAATATTCTTATTTTCGATTTGTGTATGTTATAAATATTATTATAAGACCCCTTACAAGATGGAGAATATACAGCAGGGACAATCTCATGTATGTCCCTTGGAATAATTTGACTATAAGTCCTATTGTTTTACACTATAGTCTTAGTTATGTGAACAAACAACACAAGAGAAATGTATTAGACAAACATATTTGCAGATTCTAAGAGTTATAGATTGGTTGGATTAGAACATAATCTATGAGCTATTAAAGATTACATTTTTTTAATATTATTTATATATTATAAGATATTTTTTTGATATCATGACAAATTAAATGTAGAGTCTGAAAACTTTCAATGTACCCCACTTTGAGGATCACCGCGGTATGATGTATCGTGTCAGAGATAATACTGAAACCGTCATGCATCAGTGCATGCTGTATGGAATAACTCTAGCTGTCGCTACTGGCGTTAACAGTTCTGTGTGTAATCCATATAGCACTGCCTCATGCTGTGTGTTTTTAAAAAAAGGGTGTTACAGTTATGCGAAACCTGATCTGTGTGTAGCTTCAGGCAGTGGTTACTCTATCTGTTTGACCCTAAAACACTGAGAGAAGAACCGGCCCGGTTTTGCTTCTAGTGAAAGGATCTTTTATCAAACAAAAGGTTTGATGCTGACCGGGAGAGTTCAGATCTTTTAAAAAATAAATGAGTCTCAGTTACTTTCATGATTAGATGTATTATAAACATTGTCATCAGTTGCTTATTTTTCGAATAATGATAAAATGCTTTCTTTGCTAGTTAATGTTGTATCACACATACAGTATGTTCGTAGGGCTGCACATATAACACAGATCATATATATATATATATATATAAAAAATAATATATATATATATATATATATATAAAAAAAAAAAATATATATATATATATACACACACACATACAGTATAATACAATATGAAGGATTATAGGCATCTTCCCCTTTTTAAAAAGAAATTAATAAAATTATTTACCTTTTTTACTTTTTTTTTTTAAATTGTTTTGTTCAGTATCACTCTTCTTCTTTTTTTTTTATTTATTTTTTTATGTGTTTTTGGTAAGACTTCTGTGTACTGTACATTTGCATTACCGTATTTGACACACTATGTATGACAAATGTATAATTCTAATTGTTGTTATTGTGTATATTGTGATATATTGTATGGCCTCTCATGTGGAGATTACTGTTTCACAAGTTTCAATTGTTAAAAGCACAAATAAAATGGTGTTAACAAAGAAAAATACATTTTGACCAACTTCAATTTCCAAATCACATGAGGCTGCAGTCACTAGTATGGGAGAAGTTATATACTACATGTTTTTTTTTTGGACCAATCAGGGTCTATTAAATTGCCATGGTAAAAAAAAACTTTTAGGAATTATATTCCTACAGAGTAAAATTAAAGCAATGTTTTTAATTAGTTTATTTGCTGGAACATCTGAAAGATTGGTTTTCATATTGCAGTCTCGGCAAACAGTACTGTGTATGATTGCAATGTTAGGATTGCAGCAAATAATTGTAATATTACTTTTGTGCAGTGTTATATTCAAGACATTTCTGCACATACGTTCTTAACATTCTCATGTTTTGACTCTCTTCTCTTCTTTCTCTTCCTCTTTGTATTTTCCTCTAGTTACCTTCTCAGCCAATCAGAGCCTGATGCCCTGGAAGCCTGCGTCATCTCCCTGAGCCACCAGGGGGCCTCAGTCCCACACCAGGATTCCCAGCTCTGGGTTTGCCTTCACCCTGAACCCTCCAGCCCCAGTCTCAAGCTGTCCCACCCTGCCTCCTCTCCCTCCTCTTCTCCTCCTCCTACTCCTCTTTCTCTTCCCTCCTGGCCCCCACAGGCCCACCTGGACTCCCAGTCAGCTTTATCCCTCCATGAGGGGCAGGGGGAGGCGCTGGGGGCCCTGGGTGTGGACCCCCAGCCTCTTCATCTTGATTCACTTGAGAACCTCAGGGACCTGGGACAACGAACCTGCCAAGATGTGTCAACTTTAACAGGCGAGTCACAAAGGAGGAATATCTTTTATATTTATCTTTTCAAAAGATGAAATCAGGGTTTCCGCGGATCTTAAGAAGTCTTTAAAAGCCATTAAAATAATTAATCTAAAAATAAGGCAATTGGTATTTAAAATGTCTTAAATTAATCTTTCAAAATGCTTAGTCATGGTAAGTAAGAATTTATGAATTGTTTTTTTCTGACATAGCAATTTAAAATCTCAAAATAATTGGTAACATGTATTTTTTAATTTTTATTTTACCGAATGCCTCTCACATTAATATCAAAACAATTAGGATATCAAAACTCTCATATTAGACGTTGTTTTTCTCTTCAATTTTGTTAATTGTAAATTTGGTCTTAAATTTCATACTGAGTGGCATTTAAAAAAAAGTCTTAAATATCTAACTTGCCTTAAGCTGTTGGAACCCTGCAAATCATGAGTGCATTATCTATATATATATATAAATCAAAACTTCACTCACTCATCTGCAATGTGCAAATTACTTCCATGTTCACTTGAGTAAGAAAGCAATGTAGGTTCATAGATCTATCAGTAGAGGGCAGTGTGCCATTGTAGGAGACATGTCAGCCTAATTGTGGTTATTAAAGAACTTTCTCTTTCTCTGTTTTTATCCCTCATACATAAACCCATACCCTCACACATCTTTATACATATGGACACATGTACAAACAAACACTCCCCACACTCAGACCTTTGTTCAAACCTGCCAGAGTTGGAGATAGTGAGCCTGCTATCAGAGGGTCAGCCCAACTACACTCTCCGAGCAGACAGTGTGTTTGGATACGATAACGACGACTGGCTGCACACCCCTCTGCTGACACCAGCCGTCGCTCTGGGACTCACACACGAGCAGATTGAAGAGACGCTCAAGTACTTCTGTGAGTACTGTTTTATGTACACTACGTGATGGAGTTCACAGTGATGAGCCTGAAGCCCAACTTCATGTTCCCCAAATGACTCTTTGACCTTTGATGTGAAACATGTTGGGACTGTGAGGAGTCACATGAAATGATAAGACCTCATTTAAGGGCTTTCGCTTGCAGTGTTTTCATACACTTTTAACTTTTACTGCTGCTTTGTGTCAGTTTAAGCCATCGTTGTGTGTCATCTTTGATGTCTGGTGAAGAAGCGGACCACGGCAGCTTTGTATTTGGCGAACGCTTAAACAAATTGAAAAGGAAGGCATGAACATAAATGAGAGGGCGTACCTTATCTTAGAGGTTGCTTTCGCACAGATGGGTGAAAATGTCAGCTGTTTTGGAACTTCTACCCATAATTAGTTGTTGAGATTTTTTTAAGAATTTGTCACATTACGTCAAAGACTTGTTTTATGATTCTTGGAAGAGGGCATTTTACTATACTGTCACTGCGAGAACTCAAGAGCTTAGAGGAATAATCAATTATTTAATCGATAGAAAAATTATCATTCTTTTGTTCGAGTTTCTCAGCTTCACGTAGTTGCCGTTTGTCTTTATTTTATTTTATAGTAAACTGAATATTTTCACTTTTTTTTTTTTTTTTCACATCGACTAAACAATTGATTGATTAATCAATAAATTACTTGCCAGATTAATTAATAATGAAAATAGTCATTAGTTAAAACTCTGGCCTTTCCATTTCTTAACTTGCATTCTTGATCAGTAAGATAATAATAGCTTTTCCTTTCTTCATATTTTGTCCAGAAATGACAATGAACTTAAGGGTGTGTGTGTTTGTATTGAGTGTGTGAAACTCACTCTCCTTCCCTCTCCTCCACACACACCATCACGTTTGTGAGTCACAGCTGTTAAATGTCATCAAGCCGATTAACCTGAAGTCACTTGGCTTCCTAAGCAGTTTCCACTGGAGCGCCGCAGACGGCACTCCCAGTGGCCGCTCAGAAAGTGTTTATTATTAGATGCATAGGTTGTCTAGACTTGTGGGGTAATGGGACATTGTGTGCATCCGCACACTAACTACTATAAGTCTTGCTTATGTACTGAAGAAACTGTGATCTGCTTTCAGTTTTAAAATAGTGGGTTGATCTGGGAGTCTTAGGCATTCTGCTCTGACGTCATTTGAAGTGTGTTGAAACTCACCCTTTTAAAGACCCTTTAAAGTATTGTATCATATACGTGGAGCCTCACTTCAGAACAGTTTGACATTCAAAATGCAAAGCCAGTAAAACAGTGGTAAGGTCAGCGACACATAACATTCAACACAGTGTGAATGTGCAAATATCTGCCATATTTACTTTGCAATGATATTTTAAAAGGCTAAGAAACATTGCTCTGTGGTAACAGAAACTTGTGCTCGCCCATGTTAAACTCAACCCATAATCCACAGTAGGGCTGCACGATTTTTGCCTTTTTAGCAAATATTGCGTCTCCTACGATTTGGATACTTAACTAGTAAATATTGCGATTTCAATAGAATTTTGTGTGCAGCCCTAATCTGCAATACATTTCCCCTAATGCTTTGCCATTTACAGTCTTGGCCACTAAGCCTGTCTGAAGGTGTATTTTAACAGTTTTCTCAGGTATCCCCACTCCAGATGACCTTGCCTTTTTTAGTGATACGATTTCATGAGATTGTATGGTAGCGTCCTCCTAATGCTGGATAGGCTGTAGTCAGCCGGTGCCAAGCCACATGTTCCTATCGGGACCGGAACAATTCTAACCTGCCACATGCAGACTGTGTCACATGCTACAGTGTTTGACTTTTTTTTGGCAGGTGACATATGGCCATTGCTTCCTTCTCTGCACCATCTGTTTGTGTTTTAATTCCATACCTGCACTGCGTTTGGGTCCTGCCCCTGACTCGGCAGTCCCCTCAGCTCTATGGAGTCTTTTTGCACTTTTTAGTTGATTGTTTTCGTTGGTAGTTGAACTTTACTGTTTCGAGTGAGTCTCACCGCTCTCATCGACCGTGTTTCCATTCACAGCAAGCAAACACTGTGCGCTAGCTGTCCAGAACCAAATGGCAGACCAGCAACCAGCTGTTGGTCACAGTGGAGCGTTAAGCAGCTGAGGAGCCACATATTTCCGTCAGTAGTCGGTGGAGACGACTTCAAGTGAATGCTAATGTTGCTCTGGGCCTGCTGATTTTTTGCTAAATAATTTGTCCCTTCAACTTCATGTAACATAGTATTAAAACATACTATGATTAGTTATAAAGTGAATTAATCTGAAATGACATTTCCTTGGAAAACACAACCAGTATTACAAGGAAGCAGTTCAGCAAATGTTTTAGTCACACCTAACAACATGAATGTCATGGAAAACCGCTGATCCAAAGTACAGGGGAAATACCCACAAATGAAGTCAGACGTGCAGCAGATGGACCTCACTTGTCTGCTTAAATTCTAAACATTGTCTGCTGTCATGTGTTGCTCTTAGCAACAGTGAGTTGGCAGATGGCGGGTAGAGCCTTTCTGATCTTTAATAAATAATGATTGTTTATATTTTAGACTAGAAACACGAGCACTACCTGAGTGCGCGGGCTGTATTTTGCTTTGCGTCAAAACAATACGGCAAATGACCTTTTGAGGGTGTTTCCTTTGACAAATATTGACTAGCGATATCTGCTCTCAGTTTGCAGAGACTTGTACTGGGGATACAGTGCTTATTATATCCTCACATTGACTAACAGCAGTGGACTGTGCTGATTTTATCATGATTTTATTAACTGTACTTTACTGCCTGTGTTCCAAACCAACCGCTCCTTGTGAATAAGTTACTAGTTAGTTAATGTAAAGTTCATCTCAATGATCCAGGTGATATGATGTCTTGAGAAGGTTCAATCAAAGCAGAGTGTTGATTTTATTCCTGAGAGGCGACTCAAAGACCTTGTCACATCTTTGCTTGTTATTTTGGGCTAAGTACTTGAGACTTTACTTCTTCATAAGCTATGTTCCCTTGCAGCATTTTTAGTTGTGTCGCTATAGCTTAAACTGCTTAAACCATATACATTTCATTTAGATGTGTTGCCCTCAAAGATTTTATTCTGCAAGCAAGAAATGCAAAGACAAAATCAAATCACTGAAAGTTGTGTCTTCACTGTATCTTGCGTGCTGCATTTGACCTGGAAAGAGTCAGTTTGTGGGTGAAAAATTAATGAGGAGGTTAATATTTGATTGTAAGAAGACTGCTGTGTCTAGGGTGGTAACTGCAAGGGCACGGGACGGACACAGACAAAACAGTGAATATGATGACGTGGTGTAGAATGACCGTGGATCATTGCAGTACAAAGGAGTTAACTGGGAAAACATTTTTGTGATATTGTTTTAAATAAAACTGAACTTCAAGATGAATAACAATCTTTGTGTTTGCCCTAATAATCTAGGAAGACTGTAGAATATTTACTTCCTATCCGCTCACAGAAAGCAACCCTCCAACGCTCAGAATGAAATATGTGGTTTATTATCATTTGTATTGTAGATTATATTATTATAAATTCAACATAATCTCAAAGTGTAACACAAACGCAATCATTATTTTAGTATGCGGAGAAATGTGTGAATATATGGGGAAAAAAGAGAGGAAAAAAACCCAAAAATGTTTCTCTCTGCCTTTTTTAGTCAAAAGCCATAAAATCTCAGTAAAGTGGGTGTAGCTCTGTCTGCAGCAGTGTCCTTCTCTCTATCTGGTGTTACGTATGTGTGCAGAACAAGAACAGCCATTGGCAGGGGGCGGAACCTACCATCTCCCTTAATTCCACAGGGGTGGGTGGGCTTAATGCAGCATCCTTTTAAACTGCATCAGCATCCCCATCCTGAATGATTTTTTTCAATTACGGCTAACAATACTTATCTGTTTATGCTTGGACAAGGTTGTTGAGATTAATATGAACTTGTGTGGCTCGTGGTCTAGATTTATTTGCCTCCTTCAACCCCCCTCCTCTTCCTCCCCTCTTTTCTTACCCGGTAGTCCAACGTGGCCAGGTGAACGAAGGCAGGCATGACGACAGATGGCCCTTACAGCCTGAGGGATTATATATTAACACAGAGCAGCTCAGATTCTCTTGCACACAGGAACACACAGGTGCATACGCTCAGTCATTCACGTAGGCTAGTGGCTACTGTTTGCCTCAAACACACAGTCCAGCAGAATGATGCCAGACACACAACTGGTGTGTGACAGCGCAGCCTACACACAGTAGAATCAGAAGAAGGGATTTATTTAACCGATGGACGGAGAGGCGGAGGGCAGTTTTTCTCCGGTCACCATGGAGGTGTGGAGCTCCACTGCGTCCGAGGCGGAGGAAGAAGAGAAGGGCATTTCCAGTGTTGTGAATGATGTAGTGGAGGAGGAGAAGAAATGCCTCAACAGCAATAACAATAATAATAATAATAACAACAACAACAAGGACATCCTTTGCCGGGAGGTGACACAAGGTGAGATAAGTCGGCAGTGGGTGTTGATGCAGAGGATAGGAATAGGCAGGTGGCATGCTTAGATGAGAGTTGAGAAAAATTAGATGTGAAGTATTAAGTGTCATGGTTAAAGATTATTCTACCCTGCAAGTCAGATGTTGCAGTCTGGTCTGTTTTGTCAGACATTGCGTAGTCACGGTCTTTGTTATCTAAGTGCTTTAATACTTTATAGTGCTCTGCATGTACTGCAGGGTGCAGTGATGTCATTGAAGGTACATCACGCAAATCAAGATTACGTCCAACAAAATGCTTGTTTCTCTTGTCATAAGATTCTTTTAGTTCAACTTGAAAGTGCCCTCAGGCGTGTAAAGTTTTGTAAATATATTCAGTCTCCTCTTAGTGTGTGTGTGTGTGTGTGTGTGTGTGTGTGTGTGTGTGTGTGTGTGCTGCAGCAGCAGCAGCAGCAGCAGCAATCAAGCCCTGTGTACTTGTCAGCAATTGTCATTGGCAGTTTTGAGAATTTGTGTTTTCTCTTGTACTGCTGTTGTTATTATATGAAGGTCAAAGCCATAGAATTAGAAAATAGTATTTTAGTGCTTCAAGTTGAGGGGGGAATTGTGCTTTTAGAAACAGAGAATTACCTGAAAGATTCCTAAAAATAAATGAGGAATGCTGTTGAATGTTCCCAAACTCTCCTACTTTGTGGTCTGTGGTTCAGAAGAAGTGCAGGTACATCCACTGTGCTGCTGCCCTAGTTTCACTCCAGTACTGTCAGTTGTCTTTCCCTTTCCTGTAATGCAATGTTAAACTTTTGATACATGTGCACAAATGAGATAATTTTAGGGTGTTGTCTGGGTAATGAGAGCAGTTTTTATTGCCACAATGTAATGTTAGTATTTTTCAAATATATTTTAATGAAGAACAGGGCTGTACATCTAAAATTACAAAAGGTGCTGGTTTTAACGGAGTAGGGAGTCTCCTCTATTCCTTCACGTCCTTTGTCTAAATGGGCATGTGGCTGGCACCTGAGTACTGCGACACCGGCACCCCTCCAGAAGAACAGGACACTCAAGCAAACCAATTTATGGCCTCTCTGTTGTGCACTGAGATTTTAATTTGGATATATTTTCAGCACGCATATACTTCAGTTGTTTTTGTTAGACAGTTTGTGTGTGCTGTGCATTGTGTTGATATGGTGTTTTTGCTAAAATTCAGCTGCAATTTAAAACCTATTAGCAATATATCTGACACTGATAATGTTATTTATAACTCCTCCTAAATCTTTATAGTGATATTAATGTTACCTTTGTAAAATATGTATTTACTTAAGAATGTTCACTCTTTAATTATACTTAAAAAAAAAAAATAAAAAAAATAAAAAGTCCAGACAGATTAACAAAAGGAAGCTCGGTTAAACAAGTTTTTTATCCTGCCAATCTTGTGAAGTCTGCACCTTCACAACGATAAAGATCAATAGGGGATCAATGTGAATCTTGTTCTTGAAGCTCCTCCCTGCCTGTCTGATCCCCACAACATAACATATGTCATAAGTATACCTAAGTCAGCGAGGTTCATCCACTAGGTACAGTATTAGGCTTGCGGTTCAGGGTCGCTCCCTGGATTTAGCTAAACCCAAAACCTAAAACCTCAAGCAGGCAAAACACCGTCTCTCCCTGATCTGCTCTGCGCTCGCTGTGGCAGTCGTGTGGATGTTTGGCGGATGTGCAGTTTAGGTGCTTGCTGAAAGATGCATTCATTCAAGTACGAATAAGCCGTTCAATACACTTCACTTCGAGCAGACTGACTTGAAATGATGAAATATAATTGACTGCAGTTGGAAATGACTTCACTCGCTCCACTGTTGACAGCATTTGAATGACTCCAGTGAACTGGATCTTATTTTGTACGTGTGTGTGTGTGTGTGTGAGCGTATGTGCGTGTCACACGGCGCTATCTTAACCTCCCGACAGTGCTGCTGCTGACTTTGCTTTTAGTGCAAGTGCCCCAAACACTTTAGGTACAATAGGATTTGAGGACGTTAGACTATTATCTGATTAACCTTTGTTCATTTATAGAATGTATTTTGGTAATTACACAACTAATGTAATTATGCATCTTTAGGCTGGAGTTTATTAAGAAGCTTGTTTGGTGTAGAAGTATGTTAGTGAGGCTAATGACAAGCCAGCAAGATCTTGTTATCAGAAATAGACATGTTGACACTGTTGATGATTAGCCTAATGTCAGTACTGTATTTCTATTGTACTTTTTTTTATATACCTTTTGATCGAATGGATTCAAATCAAGCTTAGAACTTTGTACTTGACCAAAAAAAGATGGTCAATAAGAATACATTTTTAATTTTTTTTTTTTTACAAGAAATAGACATACTAACAGGATAATGCATGCAGTATATTATTCACTTACATTACATTACATTTAGCAGACGCTCTTATCCAGAGCGACTTACAGTGAACAGTGTAGTGAACTAACTACAGGGACAGTCCCCTGGAGCAAATTGGGGCTAAGTGCAAATTGGGGCTAAGTGACTTGCTCAGGAGCACAATGGTGGCAGCCTGGTATTGAACTCACAAACTTCCAGTGATCTATTTGAAAGCCTGACCACTAGACCACCACCACTTACATCATTTTTGAAGTGCACACTTTGTGTCAACTGTTTATTTATCTTGGTGTCCCACATCAGACTTCTGCAGGAGTGACACATGTATCCCTCCTGACATTTGTTTGACAAAGCCGTGGGATTATTTTAATGGGTTAAAATGTTGCCACTATCCCTCTTCGCTTTACTCTTTAATCTACTTAGTTAAAGTGGAAACATGACCTCTGCCTTACAGTAAATCACCTCGCTCTGCTATTGACATGATTTATGTTAGATAATTCACGGTACAGATACAGTATACTGTGCAGTAGTTCATCACACGGTGAGGTTCTATCCATTAGGCTGATAAGACGTTGATGCAGCTGTCCAATCACTGTTTTCAGGACAAACTTCCGTCCTTGTCTTTAGTCCAGCTAAACTTGAATAGCTCGCTAGTCCAGGTCAATGTTGCACCTCCTTAAACAGACAAGTCGGATGTTAAAAAGATGGTATGCATCTTAAGTCTACAAGTTCTGCTCCAAAACCACAAAACCTACAATTGCAGGTAGTATTACAAATTAAAACGCAGCATTGCACCTAATGGTTATAGTTTATTATTTAAGTCTTTTTGTGAAATGAACAAATGACAAAACATTGATGGCTCACGTACAGTACGTTAATGACTTCCGTTAAGGTGCCTCGTTGACCTTCCGCGCCTCTTCAAGCTTTATTGACTTTGAAGGTAGCACAAACAAAGCATTCTTCAGGATGTAAACAAAGTTGCAGGTCAATAGCCAGTCACATGTATCCCTTCAATGCTGAACATGTCCTGCTGGTGTGAACACTTTATCTGTGCAGCCCTGGCAGCCTCTCCCGATGAGCTATATTGGTATCCAGGAGAACGAGGTCTTTTATTGCCGTCTTATCTGGGCTGAAGGGGATCAAGCTAAGAGGATCAGTATGTGGGTGACCGCACGGTGATGTTGTGGTCTGTAGTGGTGGAAACTTAATGGAGAAACAAGATGAACTGAGTACTGTTCTCAGTCTGGGTGGGTAGTTTTTACAGGTTAATATTAAATAATACAAATGTGAAAGGCTATGATCATGATGGCAGCCTCCCTTTCTTCAATTGTTTACATGGTTATGTAATATATGAACAATAATCCTTTTTTAAAGATTTATAATCCACAATCCATTTTCATTAGATCTGCTACAGTATCCTTTTGTGTGCCATTTACAGCTCGGCCTCTTCCTCCATTCATTAAATCTCTCTCTCCCTGCTCCCTCAGTGCTGTGCTCAGACAGAGTGGGCCAGGTCACCAAGACGTACCATGACATCAAGGCAGTCACCCACCTGCTGGAGGAGGTAAGAGAGAGACACACAGCAGATGAGCGGGATTATAGAGGATTAAAGTTATCTGCCTCACTGACCATCACTGTTATTCATCCTGTTTAGCACTCTTCAGTCTATCAGTGCGATCACAAGAACGTACATTTAATAAAAGTAAATAAAGATAAAAAACATAACCGCATCTGTAATTCATTAATTTAAATGTATCTGTGTGTCTGCCACATTTAAAAAAAATATATAAATGTGCTTTATCATCATGCATTGTTCCGTGAAATAAATGTAGCACTCGTGCATCACTTTGCAGAAAGAGCGGGATCTCGAGTTAGCGGCGCGGATCGGTCAATCCCTCCTGAAGCAGAACCAAGAAATAACCGAACGCAATGAAATGCTGGACGAACAGCTTGAAATTGCAAAGGAAGAGGTATAAACAAACCTCGTGTCACGAGAGCCGCACTTAATGAATGACCTGTGTTGTGTTAGCAGTGTGTTGCTCATGCAGTCCGCTGAGCTCAACTGATACTTGCTTACTGTGTTTTCTAGATTGCGCAGCTTCGTCATGAGCTCTCGATGCGAGACGACCTCCTTCAGTTCTATGCGAGCACCGAGGAGATTGAGAATGCTGAATCGCACTCACCGTGAGTTTACACACACACACACACACACACACACACACACACACACACACACACA
>CALSBV010012168.1:381235-396717 GCA_943590825.1 Bovichtus diacanthus
CACACACACACACACACACACACACACACACACACACACACACACACCACACACACACACATTTAGAAGACACATTTAGAAGACACTGGAAATATTTAGCTTCAGCAAAAAACATTTATTACTTGTTTCAAAAGAAAAGCGTAGGTTTGTTACTTAGACTATATTGATATCCTTCAAAATAAAAGATGAATAAATACTGTAATTCATTCATCTAGTTTCTGCTCAATTAGCACACATGGGCAGAAAACACACATTTTCTTTCCCTGTATAGAGCAACCTTGGCTCTTACCTTTCAGTAAACAGAGTAATAACTTATGTCACACAGTGCTACTTGGGCCTTTGACTAAAACGTGTCTGACGTTAGTGACTTTTTTAAACAACAGACCAGGTTTACGATACTACATTCTCCTTGTTCCTTTCACATAAAATGAACAGAAACCAATAATTTGTGCTACAATGTAACACACATTCTGTCATGAACACATCTAAAAACAGCCTTCCTGCCGTAGATATTCAGCGACATAAAAGAGATCCCTAAATGTTTCTGGACCAGTCTGTAAGTAATCATAAGTCAGAAATATCTCCGCTGATCCTCTTTAAAAGTTTCAGCTAAGCTTTCTGCTAAACTGTTTCCCATCAGCAGTTAATCATTATCACTACGCATCACTGTTCTCTCTTCGTTTTTTTTTTCTTTGCAACAGCAATTTAACCATTTCTAAGAACATATACTCACTCAGTTAGAAAATAACTGGGTGAAGTAAACTTGTTTGTTTAGCAATCTACAGTTGATAATTGTCCAGAGGTTCCACAAGATATGCAGTCTAATGCAGACAAATCTTTCTTTTTTTGTCGTAGGATAAAAAGAAACGAATCATGCAGTTCTCTCAGCAACTTCGTCCACTACGACTTCCTGCACCAGAAACTGAAAGGTTTGGAGAACGAGAACCGCAAACTGCGAACAGAGGTATGAAACGCTGCAAAGTTCTTGTTTCTTCTAGTTCTTCTGATTATTTTTAGCATCATTTTAATGGTCATGTCTGTAGAGAGTCTGCCTTTTGATATTGTTTCATAAACTACTGACTACATACATATACATTTGTTTATACCCAAACAAATATTCATTCGTATGCTGAATTCATCATACTGTACCTTGCGGAAGCTGCTTGAAAATATGCAGTATGCAATCTCAGTATACGTTGCATAATGCAACACATTTCTAGCTATAATTAAGTCATTCATGTGACGCTAAGGAGGTGTTCAGCGAGTTACACCTACAGTATTGTTTGTTTATGTGTGTTAGCATTAGGATTGAATCAGGTGATGTTTGATTGTATTTTACAAATACATTAAATGGATGTAGTACTGGGAATGACACAGAAAAATATCAGAGATATGGTTTACAAAAAAACATTGTACAGCTTAATAATAATAATAATAACAATGATTGAATTGCCGCTAGTGTTAAAAGTGAAAGGGACATTTGACATTGGCATTATTTCTGCAGGCCTGTGATCTCACAACAGAGACGGCCAACTACGAGGAGCAGGAACAGGAGCTGATGATGGTGTGTGTGGAAGAACTCTGTAAGTGTTACAGCCTTGTTTCAGTGTATGAAAATATCTCAATATACTATAAGCTACTGGCGTATTTAACGGGACTTGGGCGTTTCAGCATCCGTCAATAAGCAGGTCGTCGACCTGTCAGAGGAGCTTGCGCGGAAAGTCGAGGACTTTTTCCGACAACAGGAGGAGATCAGCTCGCTGCTCGCTCAGATTGTTGACCTGCAGGCCCGCTGCAAAGGGGTGAGAGCGCGTTCCCATGTTCTCTGCCAATGGGGTCAAATCACAGTAAGACTCTTGCCGACTTTCTTCTCTCTGTCCCTCTAGCTCACACATGAGAACGAGGAGCTGAGCCAGCACCTGAGTGCCTCCCGTGAGAGCCAGCTTAATCTTCAATCAGAGGCAAGGCACTAATCATTTAGACAAAACAATTTGGATGAACATCTGCCTACATTCATACCTGAGCTTGGTTTTGTTTCTCTTTCCAAATGGCAACAGTTGGAATGTGAACACCTAAAACATGCTTTTGTGTTTTCAACTCTTCAAACATGCACCGGTGTCGTATGATGACATTCCCAAAGCCAACCTTCGTTCATTAAATGTAATAAGCCAGAAGAGGAATCGAACAAACAATTCTTTTCGTGTTGGTTGTCAGCCCAACCTAAATGCTACCGCTTAACCAGTCCGTCTGTTACCAGACTTCCCGCGGCATGTTCCAGAAGCAGGTTCAACAAACCCAGAGCCTAACCCTGATCTTAGAGTTTTCACTACTACCACTTTCTGAAACAGGGCCCAGAGCTCTTTGAGAAAGTCAAGGACATAAGTTTGTTAGAAAGGGGCAGAGTATGGTGGACTGTCATTAGACTTCCACCAATATTTACCTGTGCACCTAGCTGCTGTTTATGGAGGTGGCCATTTTAAAACTCTCATCCAATCGAACTGCTGCCTCAGATTTTTTTATGATCACACAATGATAATAGTTTTTTGTTTACTCCCGACCTTTCTGAGGCGACGAGGTCTGTGTCACACAGCACTGCAGATACAGATGATGTGTAGTTGAGGTTATTTAATATGCACATCAGCTACTCTTAGAGCCTTCACACGTTTACCCAGAAACCCCTTCTCTGCGTCCCCACACACTGTTTACGTGTATCTTTGCAGAAGCATTAATATGTCAGTAGTTCAGCTCTGACGTTGTGAATGGTACATTGTTGTTGTACTGCAGCTTGACAGATATGTGTCCCCCTGTCCTGCAGCTCAGCGACCTCCAGGACAAGTACTCGCAGTGTGAGGACATGCTCCACGAGGCCCTAGAGGACATTAAGAACTTGCGGAATAAGAGCCTACCCAACGGCACGGTGCAGCGGTACACAGCACTGGCCTCTGTCCTCCCCATGGACTCTCTGGCAGCAGAGATAGAGGGAACCTTCCGCAAAGGCCTGGACACCCCGGCACCCTCAGAGTACAGGTGAGTTTGATCTTACGGGCTTTATATTGTGTTAGATTGGTTGAGATGAAGGAGGAGACCAGAAGGGTTCAAACACCGAACCATTTAACGACAATACTTCATCATAGACTAGTACATTTTTATTTCTTATGGGGCTGCAGTGCTAATCACTCAGCAACCGTTTTAAAAACAGAAATAAAGAAGAGGAAGAGGTTTAGATTTTTCTTCTTTTTTGAGGCAAGCTTCTGAAAAAAAAAGAAGACACAATGCATTTAATTATGTTATCAAAGGATGGGTTGTCAACATTTTCCAAAGCAAAATAATCAGTGTAAATGAAAATGAAACCGCATACCTTTCCTTTGTCCTCCTCTTCTTCTCGAGACCGTCTCTTGAGACCGTCTCTTGCTTGGTAGGTGCATCTTCTTTCTGTAAACACTCCTTCACTATGGCCAGCATTTCCCACTTAAACCTGGCGATCAGCTTTTTCTTTTTCATTATCACCACTTCCTGCTCCTGGCACTTCTTATGCATTTCTTTAAGCTCTGTGGCTATTTGCTCCTCTCGAGTTCTCCACCTTTCCCCCTCATCCAAGGCGTTCTCAGAGGCAGCTTGGGGCGTTTTATTCTCTTCCTTCATGAAAGCTTTGTTACTTTCAGCGGCCTTCAAAAGCCCCTCCAACCTGTTGATCTCATTTTTAGCTTCAAAGTATTTCCTCCCGAGTATCCTATGTATCGTTCTGATTTTGTGCTCGAGGTTACCCTTTTCCAGTACCCAACTGATCTCCATGCCTGTGAATTCCTTCACCTGCTTCCTCAGATTGGTGTTCATTGAGGCCAGCTTCTGGTTGGTTTTCTTCGCCATTTGAAGGTCTTGTTTCAGTGCGAGCACTTCGGCGTGCAGCTCTGGCCTGCATGCAAGTGGCTGGTGTTGTTTGGCAGCATCACTACGCTGCTCTTTCTTAAAGACAGAAATATACAAGCAGTGTTAAAATGACAATCACACACTTCGTAGTAAATGTAATGTAGTAAGTCCTTTTACATTTGTTGTCAAAGAAAACTCGAGCGTAAAGAGCGTTTTTTCATGAAAGACGACACAATTTAGCGTCAAGTCTATCGCAGGAAGTGAGACAAATTCAGCCATACTCCACAGTATAAAGTGTTAAGTTAGTGCCAGTTTGATAAATACTCAAGAGTTTCTTTTATCGAGAAATATTTCTTCCAAAGCAGGAGTCGCTATTTTAAATTGTTTGTGCGAACAAATTAGAATTTCTCCTCTGAGTTTTTTTTGTTTTGTTCATAAAATATTTGGTGTATAATCATATCCTATACCAGTAACATATCTGTTTGTTAAGAAAACATTAAACATGTACGCTATGTTTGGTCCAACTTACCAAAACCACAAATGTTCTTCCATAGGTTTAGAGAGCTGGACAATTTTTTTACTTTACTACAATTTTTGATTTTTACCTAGTTGGTTCAAAAGATCTGCTCCTGTGTTTGTTTATTTAAAATTTGAGTGAGGTTGAAAGGATGTTGTTTTAGTACAATAAATAAATAAATAAATAAAACAATTAAAAAGATTTGGATAAGATACGTGCAGTGCTGATTTTGAGTTTCTCCTACAGATTTATCTTGATCAGATGAGAAAATCTTACCTTATTTTTTCTCTTGGCTTCGCCCTCCATGTTGAACTTACCAAAGATAATGTAGCGTTCTGTGTGAAGAAGTAGATGTAGCATTAAAATGTATTTTAAATGAAAACAAATGTTTGTCTCTGGGTCAAAGTGACTGTTGTTGTTTATGTTTGAATTTTAATTCGGAGGAAGAGTTCATTCTAGAATAAAGAGTCAAAGTTCAGACTTGACTTTGCAAACAGCAGTTCAAATAAAAATGTTATGACCACTTTAATGCACTTTGTCATTTGTTGATGATGGACGTGAAGTCCTGAAAGGCCCTGACGGCCCTATTTTCTCAATCATCTTAATATTAGCGATGGGCTCCTGCATGAACATGCTAAAACGGTTCTGGTGGTTTCACATTAGAGAGTTCTACATTTGTGTTTTTGTCAAAGTATTTCCCTGCACCAATAAGGATTTAGCAGCATTTGAATGAAAATAAAATGACAAGTTTTGGAGTTGCTTGTTTATGTTGCCAGGCAACTGTCAATCCAATCTGATTCAAACACACACTCACACAGTTCTGGGGAAGCTTATGAGCTGAGCTTGTGAAATAACATTTAAGGGTGTGACATGACATTGTAATGTTGTAGAGAAACAAACCTACGTTTAAAAAAAAAAAAAAAAAAAAAAAAAAAAAAAAATGTTAGAATGTCTGATGTCTGGCTCCAATGAATAAAACAACACATTCCTCTAATCGTCCTCATTTAAAATCACCAAGGAATCCTTGGAGGGCGGCTGGACATGTGAACTTTCAATCAATGGATTTAATCTAACCCTAATGTGGGTTATACTTAGAACCATTATGCCCACACAGCTACAGGGAGTGTGTGCCCCACCAAACTGAATGGGCATGACAGCCCTGCATAGGACAAGTCTTCCCCTCCGAGCTTCGGTCATGGAGGTAACTAACTTGTGTCTGACAGGACCGGCTTGAGCTTTCTTCTCTCTGGTTAGATGGGATCCTGTGCATATTACTTTGAAATGAGAAGATATAATTCAACTCCAACAGTTTCTGAGCGTCTGCCGTGCTGCCATTTGTCTTACTAATAAACATGGATTTATTATACATAAATACAAATATATACAATTTGCCTACCGCAGCTTGAAGAATACACTGATTGCATTACGGGTTGTATGTATGTTTTTTTTCCCCGAACATGGATTATATAGATCGTGTGTAAGGTTTTTATGGCCACTCATGCCCAGTTTCTCCTTGCAGGACCCACCCGTGGCGTGTGTTTGAAACGGTGAAGGTGGTGAACAAGGCCGTGAGGCTGCGTTCTCGGTGCCACTCCCCGGGGCTGCCAGGCTCCAGCCCGGTGTCGACCCGCTCCAGCTGTACCAGCACCCCCCGAACCAGCTACTACGGCTCAGACAATGCCAGCCTTACTCTGGAGGACAAGCCCAGCTCCAATAATGCGCAGAAAGAAGACAACAGGTGTGTTTTGAGTGTGCATCCATGCTATTACATGAAATGGACAATTCCACATCTATATTTTTGAAACATTAGTTGATTGTCCTTGAATGAGAAATGCCCTTACTAGTTTTTACCATATTTAGTCAATCACCATCATGTTTTAGTTGGCATTTTAGTCTTATCTTAGTCCAAGAAAACTATTTTAGTATAGATGTAGATAATGGAAACTGCTGACATTTTAGTTTTTTTTTTGTCGTCAGATTATCTTGAACATTTCAGTTTAATCTAAATATCCACCTCCTTTCTTTTGCCCAAGGCTTGTTGTTTTAACTTGAATTTAAGTAAGTTGCTCAAACTGTGCTCATTGAAATTCACAGGAAACACAACTGCTGCATTTGGAAAATAAGTCTATAATATATTAGGATTTTACTAAAGTTTAATTATTTAAACTACATTTTAGTCTCGTCTTTATTTGTCAACAATATTGCTTGTTGATATTGTCACAGTTAGTGATATCCTCTCGTCTTAGTCATGAAAACAAAAAAAAAGGTTGTTGACGCACATATTTAGTCATAGGTTTTGTTAAAAAACGAACACTGATCTATTCACCACAGTGTTAGAGGGCCGAAGCGTTTGGGCCAGCCAGGCACTCCAGGAGGCCAGGACCTCGAAGCCGCCTTGCGCAGCCTGTCAGCCCGCCAGCAGAACCACTCCTCTGAGCGGCCTTTCTTTGATGTGGAGCGCGAGCGTAAACTCCATGCCTTGGCAGCAGACTGCGAAGAGGGCGAGGGCTCCAGTGGCTTCCTGACGCCTAATGACAGCCTGGTGTCCAGCCCAGCAGCGTCGACGGGCACCAACTACTCCAACGGCAGCTCACGGCACTCATGCGGCTCCTCCGGAGGATCCAGGTCCTACTTGCCCGACCGCCTGCAGATCGTAAAACCTCTGGAAGGTAAAAACTTCAGCGTGATACTGCGTCTTGTCAGTTTCTTGGAGCTAATCCCCGTGGATGTGGTGTCACGATGGAGCATAAGAATGTTGACAAAGAATGCTGATTATTGTTGATCTGGCCTGCTCTTACAAATAAATAAAAAAGGGAAGCAAGGCAACAGTTTAATAAAACTAAAACTATTGTCGCATATGATATGTGTCTACATTTGA
Organism: Bovichtus diacanthus; assembly: GCA_943590825.1. Lineage (NCBI taxonomy): Eukaryota > Metazoa > Chordata > Actinopteri > Perciformes > Bovichtidae > Bovichtus > Bovichtus diacanthus. Next base: position 388,498 of record CALSBV010012168.1, read on the forward strand.
TGATAGCGTCCAATGATATCAACAGTTGATGGCAGTAGCACTCCAATAAATGTAGCAGTGCGTCATAAAAAGGCCGGGAAGAAGAAGAATGCTTGCAAATATGGATGTAAAAAAAATAATTTAAACATAACTTGTTTGTGTACAAAAAAAATCTCTGCTTTTGTACCTTTAACCACTGAGCCAACATAATATTATATACCAAGATTATATTCATATATCTATAAGATATAAACCTGCTAAAGTCACAACCATTCCAGCTTGTTATTTTGGTTCACATCTTTTTTGACTCCAATATCTTCTCTACATTTCATTTTTAGTTTTTGTACCTTCGCAGCAAAACCAACTAAGTTTGTGTATCGCCAAGAGGCAGTGCTGTAATAAGACCATTTCAACCCGCGCCACACAAATGACAAACATTAACAACACAATGAACTTCAGAACTTGACATGAAAATGTAAACATAATAAAAAAAAAAAAAGAAATCCCTAACTTTTTTGCATTCAAGAGACAATCTGAAATAAATCCTAGTAAATTATATAAATAGCAATTAACTGATCGAATTACAAGAGATTTTTATTCTTTTATATTTGTTTGCACAATAAAATAAAGCAGCAGAAACACAACAGCAAAAGTAAAGAAGCAAGTTTTGCAGGTGAGATAAAAAAAAAAAAACCTTAAGGCTTAAAGGATGAATCTTAAAATCTAAAAGCAGACATAAAGTAATCAACATAAATCAAGCGAGAAACATAAAATAAAATAAATGAAATGATGTGAAACTTTCTGCGACCTCAGTCCCCTCTGACTCTCTTGTCGTCAGGCTCGGTGACTCTGCACCAGTGGCAGCAGTTGGCCAAACCAAACCTGGGAGGCATCCTGCACCCACGCCCGGGCGTCCTGACTAAAGACTTCAGGGAGCTGGAGGTCGACATACAGCACGTCTACAGTCTGAACGACCTGGAGGAGGATGAGCCGGACCTGTCGCAGCTCTCTGGTGCACATGGCATGGGTAGGACACATCAACACACTGCATTTCCTATTCATTTCAACAACCCCCCTTTAACCCCCATGTTTCCTGCTCCCTCTCCTCCTCAATTTCCAAGTTGTTCACGTCCCGTTAATAGTGTGGCATTGCTATAGTTTCCAGCTTCATTGGCTCTTGCAGTATCTCATTGAACATCATTTTCTTCATGTGTAGTTTAACGCGCCTTTTCTCCCTCCATGACCTCGCAGCTTCTCCATCCGGTCCCAACCTCCCTCCGACCTCTCCCACACATACCATTACCACCTGCCAAGTCCTCCAACCCTCCTTTCTCATCCCCTCCTTCTCCACTGGGTAAGAATATAGCTACTGTATACAAATGTGTCAGTGTCTTTGTGTATGTTTAGCATGCTGTGCTGTCTTTGTGTATTTTTCACAGCCCTGAAGTAAAATTTGAGCTGTGTACCTGAACAAGAGTATTCTATGTTCATTAATCCACAGCTTTTTTTTTATTGCAGCGTCACTTTCATTCAATAAGTGTGGACGTTCCAGATTTCCTGTCTTCCATGCTGCTTTTTCTCCCCCTTTTTAACTTCTGCTCTTTACCCCGCACAGCGGCAGAAAACGTCTGTCGAGGCTCTTCCTCCAACTCTAAAAGGCGCCTTCAGGGCAAAGTAAGAGTCGAGGGTTATGGATACACTGTGAATGCTGGATTTCAATATTAATGATGGAGGCACAGTACCATGTTCGTTCAACTAATTAACATCAAGGTTAATATCTTTAGAAGTCTTTTGTGTGAAGTCGTAAACCGAGAGGTGTATTTAGTGTGAGGGGAACTCGTGCACTGTGCTTCTGTCCCTCCTACTAACACCACTCTAACTGCTTTGTGCTCCACACTCAGTCTTGGCTTGTTACTCTACACATTTAATCTCTCTGGACCTTTCTAGGTTCTCATCTCAGCAAACCACCAGATCCTGTTTCATCACCGCTGCCACACTAACCCACACGTTTATCCATCTTACAGCAATGACAGCAGACTAACAACAAATCAACTCACTGTCTTTTTTTGTTGTTGTTGTTGTTATTTGTGTATGAGCTTGCATGTTTGTGCATAAAGACACAGCTTTGTTTTCTCATCATTTGTGTTTTTGTTTTTGATCTTTATTTTCTTTTTCTTTCCTTTCAGCAGCCTTCACTCTTTCGGCCTGCCATCTTGTGGGGGCCGTGAGCTCCTGAGCACTTCATCGCCATCCCACCACCAGCACATTGGCCCGGGAGGCCAGACCGCCACCACAAATGTAACCACTTCATCACTGGGACTGCTGCAGCTGCTGCAAGAGCGTGGCATCTCAGCCTCTCCTTATCCCCACCACTACCTGCCCGACAGCCACAGGGCGAAACCTCCACCCTCCACAGAGAAAAACAAAGGGGGAGGCTCACAATTGGACAAAGAGGGAAGAAGGAACTTTTTCAGTTTGAACTTGGTGCAGAAGCTTCACGGTCTGGGGTTGCACAGAGTGGCAGCCTGGGGGATGATGGGCCACAGCGGGGGAGAGAAGCAGTCAGACATCCTCTGAAAGGTTTGATCGATTAGACTGTTCACCACTTCACCTCCTCTCTCACCGTAGTGACTTTACATCCAGCCATGTGAGCCCCACCGTGTGCAGTTCAGGGCCCACAGCTCTGCTGTCTTGAAAACAAAAGCCACAGAATGTGCTCGAGCCATACTTAAAGTTGTCGGTAGTGTACAGTAATATTATTTTGTATGAATGTGTGTACAGTAGTTGTGTGTGTGTGTGTGTGTGTGTGTGTGTGTGTGTGTGTGTGAAAGTGTGTGTGTGACATATTCATCTCAGGAAAAGCACCTGATCATCAGTCTGTTTGACTACAACCTGCAGAGTAGCTTCTTTTTTTCACCAAAAAAAGAGAAATCATGAAGAAAAAAATGTTTTATACTGTGTTTCTTGATTGTCATTTTACACGTTTTCGCCACCGCTGGTTTTAAAGGGGACCTATCATGAAAAACTCACTTTTTCACTGCTTGTGCACATACATTTGGGTATCTGGAGTGCCTACCCACCAACAAAATGTACAGGGGACAACACGGTTTTTTTGAGGGCTGCCTAGATTAGCCTTAAAGAGACAGGCGCTAAAACGGAGCGTTTTTAGACAGGGTGAATACAGGTATATTCAGACAGACAGTATGAGCAAAATAATGTGTTTCTTTTTTAAACATTACAGCATGTAAGCATGTTCGAGTAGAAACTCAAATAACAGGAAACTAAAAATGAGCATGATATGTCCTCTTTAAAAATCATCATCACCTGTCATATTTCCAAAGTGGAACATCACTTATGTGTATATAACAAAGTTGTCATTCGGGAGAGTGAAACAAAAAAAAAACTACGTGCAGTAAATTATTGTTAGTGGAAACCACAAACCAAACCAACGCTGTCACACTGAAGAACTTTCAAATAATGATCATTAAAATACACTCTGGTCTTCCTGCTTAGTAGCTGCTACACTGAGAAAAGCATGTTGTACATAAGTTTGTCAAATATACTGAGTCAAACACTTGAGAAAGTGCTCTTGAAGCATTGTGACGATGATGCACTGACTGAACTATGACGTGTTGGTGACTGCTGTCCGTGCTACACATTAGTTATGGCTGCGTACAGTACAGTGTCACCTGCAAGCTTCATCCTGAACAAAACCTCACCAAAAAAGAAAAATCAATCATGTTTGCCTCGCTGCATCTAAGACAGTGAATGGGAGTTTCTTATAAGCAATATGTATATTTACTGCACTGCGTTGCTTGTACAAATCTGCTGCATTTCACGACATCAGGAATTTTTGAAATTGCTGGGATTTAAATGAAAGGAAAATAGTTTGGGGCATTCAAAGTGAATTCCCCGTGCCGTTAAAAGGGAATCGAGTAGAAGAGTAATTTTTTAAACGGCGTGTGTCTTTAAAATCCGTCTGAACAATGAACTGTAGCAAAAAGGCATAGGATACTGTGGATTAAAAAGGGAATAAATCATAATCGCAGGATATGATAATAATTCGTGTTCTGACATAAATCAACCAAACTGCACTACTGTTTGCTGTGTTCTGTGTTAGCATCACAGCTGTATATGTCAGTGTGTGTATACATTGTACCACCTGTGAATAAAAACGTTGCATTTCCATCCAGTTTTATAGTTTTATACGTCTCTCTTTTACCTCTTGGCAGTGAAGAAGACAGACAGCTGTTATAACTCTGCAAAAATGTTTTTTATTTATAAAGTTGCAGGGAAAGTAGAACATATATTGACTTCATATAAAATGTGAACAAAAACAGCCGTTCAGACTGAGCTCTCGGGTCGACGTCTGCATTGCCGCGTCTCATTCTGCGTCCCCTGCGTCCCGGCGTCCAAAGTCCACCCAGCCCTGGTAGTCCCGATCTGACATGCACTCAGAGTTCATCTCTGTGAACAAACCATTCCTACATGAACCACACACAAGGGTTCAGAACACACATCTGAGCATCTCCCTGGATCTCTGCCCACTCATTTATGTAATTGACGAAACACAACAAACAAAGGAGAACTTTCATGCCCCGGCTCACTGCATACCTGAAATTGCTTGCATTATTTGTTTGGTCATAATCTCCCGTTCGTCCTCCGATAAGTGTGCCCGTCTCTCCAGGCGTGCAGGGGGAGCCTGCGGAACCGGCTCCTGTCTGCCCGCCGAGCCTCTCGCCCGCTCCCTGTTGGCTAAGAGCTGCTGCAGTAGATGAGTCTCTTTAGCCTCTCCAGCTGCAGAGGACACTGGCAGTGCGACCAGCAGTGCAAACACCACAACAACTTTCCCTGACATGTCTGTGTACAGGAAGAAGAGCAAAGATCACTTATAGATATCACCATGAAACTTCCCCAGTTGATTGCTTGCATTAAGGCAACCACTTTTTGTATTACACGTTTCCTGATATTGTATGTTTAAATGTGCAAATGAGGCATTATCTTCTTAAATATGTGCCAATTTAATTACATTTCCAGAACATCTGAACATTGGAGAGAGCCAGGTTCAACACTTTTGTTCCATTTTGTTGACGTGTTAGAGGTTGGTCTTTGACAGAATCTCTTTGTATTACTCCATAAATTCGAAAATACTGTCAACAGCCATAAAAAGAAAATCCATATTCACCATGTTTTTAGGAATAAAATGTTCTGTGAAGATAATTTCATACATTTACACGACAGGTGAATATGGTAAAAAATGTTACTGATAGATTTCACCATGAAACTTTTGTTGATTTACTTACATAAAGACAATTATTTTGTATTACAAATAATGCAACAGAGGCATTATCTAATGGTAACTTTCAGTGAATGTAGGGGAAATCTACAGACGCAACTAGACAAAGTCAGTAAAAAAACACCTAAATGTCCACTAGTGTGAAAGAAGACATGTTATAGAAGCAAAATAGTCCAAACTCCAAATTGACCAGTGCATGAAAAAACAATGTTTTTGCCTGTAGTGTCTCGCCTTAAAGTGACGAAACAATTCTATCTAAAAACGAATGAAAGAAGTTACCTGTTAGCTGTGAAGGCTGTATGAAATATGTTCACGACAAAATCCAACAAGTCTGATGCTTCTTTGCACATCGGCTCTTTTTATACTGTAAGCGATATGGCCTAAAAATCAAAAGCCAGATAACAGTGCTCACTGATCGATTGGTACACGGATGCATTGGTAGGATGTGCGTAAAGGAAGCGATGCACAACTACATCCACAAATCCATTATTATATTTCTGACTTACCTGGAAATGCATTTTTTTTGCACTGCAATAACACTAAAACTAGTCAATGTGTTTACATAGGAAATCCAATACTCCTTTAGAGCTTCTTTTGACCAAAGCAGAGGATCTGATGTATCTGTGTCACCACTGAATACTGGCTTCTTCTAGTCAGATATCTCCACTTTAGGTATTAGCAGTTAGTATTAATCTAACTATTCACACTTGTTGGAACAAGAAAGGAAAAAATAGTTCATTCCCATTTCCACGTAGCATCTATTTGCTTTCATTTCAACCCTGTGCATAGTGCTGCAGAGATTATGTATTTTTGTAGGCCGACCCGGAAGTTACCATCGCACTGGTTACCTCAACAAAAAAAAAATCAATGGGATTATTCCATTTGCTTTTTTGGATTATTGCAGAAAATCAGCTCTGAGGCAAACAAAAGTTTACGATACTTGAGCAAGAACAAACTAACAGCACTTTTATGATTTGTGAAGCAGAAAATGCGATCAGCAAAAGTAAAAAAAAAACTAACGTTAGGCTACAAACAAACTTCACCACGGTCACATGACTTCACGTCACCTCCACTAAACTAAAGCCGCACACTAAACTAGTGTTCAGCATGAGGACGTTTAGTATTCTCATTTAGCCCCTTTTTAAGACACGTAAAAACTTCAAACTTAACGAATGTGGTATTTACTAACATAATTTATGGCGTAGAACAACGCTATACAATCTGCTAAACTTGTGTTAATCACAGACTTTATTTCAGGCATCTAACCAAAAACCCATTAAAAAAAAACATTGACTTTGTGGCGAGGAAGCCGGAAGTGCAAACAAGCTCATTTCTGGGCTTTAGGGCTCATTCCTGCACCACTCTATGGCTTTTTCACTTTTCATTTTAAGTAGAGCTGGATACTGATAATATAATTTAATGATTGGTTGGAGGTGGTTATTGCCTTCCATGACGTGCACTCCACCCTTTTAGTAAAAATACTACAGAGTGTGGTTGACGTTAGTCCTGTTTACACACTGTATTGATTTCTTACAAGTGGCCCAGGTGTTGTGTATCCAGTTGCCACTAACTACATGTGATGTACAGAAAAGCAGGAAACAACATGAAGGCAGAAATTCAATTCTTTCTACCAGGCAGGGAAAGCATCACCTGCCAGCTGGATTCACTCATTAGCAATAACACATCGTTGATGTCCCACACTTTGATTAATCAGTAGAAGTGACAGCAGCACAATGAAAGGACGAGAGCGTGCATACATATGTTCACCTGCAGACAATACACCAGGATGTGTTGACTAATGTGCAAATCTGAGCAGTAAACCCTGCCCAGAAGACATGATCCTACAGGTTGTTTGAATGATATTTGTGAACTTTGTCTGACCTTAGTCATTTTTTCTATTAATCCTCAGTTGTAAAAACAATCACAGGTCTTGTATTTGACATGTTAGTTGTTAATGCACTGACGCGACACGCACCCGTGACTGAGATCTGATTAACACATACTGTAGACAGCGTTACTTGACATGTTGCCCTGGTCAAATGTGTGCGCACCTGCGTTATCAGGCCAGGCTGCTGCAGATCATCCCTGCTTTTTGTTTATTTTCTCAGATTTTTCTCACAGTTTTAAACTGAGAGACTTGTGAGGCTGGTGAAAGGTCTTTTATCAACAGTATGAGTACGTTTGTGTTATGGTGTCTGTAAAATCACGATTTTCTTTCACCATCATGCTGTCGCTGCTCATCTCTTAGTGACTAAGAGATGAGCAGCGACAGCATGATGGTGGCCGGACTTTGGGCATGTCTGTCTTAGTCGTATTTTCATTTTTTGGTACTATTTATGTGCCAAAAAATACACAATAACAGCAACATTGAAAAAATAAAAGAATAAAAAGGTGGCTTGCCACAATAAAGCAATCAAAACAGATGGACCTTTGCAAAAAAAAGTATTTACAGCAGTGAAACAAAGAAGGTAAGTGGTTTGAATACACGTCATTTACTGAGGTTGTTATGAAAACATTGTTCATATACAATAAATGATTAATAATAACCCGATTAAAAAGAAGTTTCTGAATTCCATTGAATTCATCTAAACTTCACATTAAAAAAAACTAACTCTTGGAAAGCCTTGGATGCTAAATACACATTTGAACTATAGCTAGTATCTGTAATGGAGTACTTTTTCAAAGTAATGGTCATAAATTGGGGTTGTGTGAATGAAAGCCACAATATAGTGGGCGTGCAAAGCACTAACTGTCATTTGACGGGTGTGGTTCACAGTAGATTCATGCTCTTTAGATTCTTGTGTCAATCACTTCAGGTTTTTTTTATTCAGACTAAGTGTTTGATAAGATTCCTATGAAAAAGGTGTGGCCATGCGTGTGTGTGTGTGTGTGTGTGTGTGTGTGTGTGTGTGTGTGTGTGTGTGTGCGCGTGTGTGTGTGTGTCA
>CALSBV010012168.1:397117-442805 GCA_943590825.1 Bovichtus diacanthus
GTGGCGACAATGAACGAGGATAACGGTGAAGCCTAAAACAGGCACAAACACAGAAGAGTAGTCAGACAGTGTCACTATCAAGACATTCTCTCAAATAGGAGAGAGCTTGTACACACTGCATTTAGTTAGAAATACTGGAGCAGACGTTCTGTTCCAGCCGAAGTACAAGTGACATTTAAAGGTAAAAACAATTATCAGTTACCATCAAGCTGCCTAACTAGAAGTTCGACCTGTCTCCCGCAGAGCGCCACTAATGCTACTGAACACACCTATTAAGTTTTTAAAAAACACATTATCTGCATACCACACATTGTTGGCACATGATCCGGCTGTCTGCTTCACTCAGACTCCTATAAAATGCTCACATGTCTCAGGCGCAGGCACTCCTCGTAGACTCTCCAGCTCTGCTCATCACCTCCACCTCTCACCATGTCTGTCTCCATCAGCCGCCAAAGCAGCAGGACCTACAGCGCCCGCAACATTTCCATCAGCGGCAACAGCAGCAGCAGCGCTCTCGGCCTGAGCACAGGGATGCAGCAGCTGGCCGGAGGCAGCCAGGCCTTCCTCGCCTCCACCGGCGGGTCCCTGATCAAGCGGAGCGCGCCCAGCGTGTACGGGGGCGCGGGAGGTTATGGGACCCGCATCTCCCAGTCAGTCTTCTCCTCCGGGTCGCTGCACCCGTACGGCGAGACCGCAGTGATCAACAACGAGAAGGTGACCATGCAGAACCTCAACGACCGCCTGGCCTCCTACCTGGAGAAGGTGAGCCATGATGATGATGATCATACCTACATTTGTTGAACAATACTGTGAATTTTTCTTAGACCTATACTGTGATTAAAGATGTTTTTTTAAAAAAAATTTTTTACCTGCATCAAAATTATCTTAGTGCGATACATTTGAATGTAGGTTTTAATGGCCAGTGGCCTCAACTTGCTCCTTATAATACCACGTTGCTGATGAAAGCACAATACATTATATGAGGTGTCTGAACACACATACCCTTCATAGTTTTCCTGCAAGTACAGGGATGCACACCAATGTGAAATTTAAAGGAAAGGTTCATAATTTTTCAAGTCTGTCTTAAAACAATAGTTAGTTAGTTCAGGTATGGACATTGAAACAGGTTTTTATTGCTGAAATATTTTCCCTGTTCACAATGGCCTTTAACAGATCCTTTCCAAATGCACTTCCAATGTAAGTGATAGTGATAGGGGACAAAATCCACCGTCCTCTTTGCAAATATAAATAAATATATACATTAATAATACATATAATCCTGAATTAGACAAATTACATCTGAATAAATATGACCTTATTAACCAAGCTGGATGAAGACTTGGCTCTCACAAAGCCATGTGACAAAAGCAGCAGAAAATTAATTTCCTTGAATAAAACATTATTGTAAGGATAAGGGGCCTCTAGAAGTTTGGGTTAGCAGTGGTAGAAAGTAACTAAGTACAATTACTCAAGTATTAACTGTACTTTATTACAACATTGTGAACTGAGTATTTCACATTTATGTTACTTTATAAATACATGCAACTATATTTTAGCAGTGAATATTGTACTTTATACTTTATAATATTTCTTTACTTGAGTTACTTTGCAGATTATGAAAATTAAAACTTATAATGAGTAGAAATCATTGTAAAATAAAGTAATACCTTTACTTGAAATAAGCTCCATCTTAACCAGCTTCAACATTAAAATGCTTCTTACAGATAATGCATCAGTTAGTAATCTTTCAGATGCATAAAACAGTACTTTTACTCACATTGTGTTGAGTCTACTTACAAAACTTTAACATGAGTAAAGAATTAAGTAAATGTTTCGAATACTTCTTCCATCAGATAGTTCATTGTGGAAGAAATGGCACAATATTTAGTTTTTATGTATTTGGTTCGGAGCTTCCAAGCGCCGCCCAGGAGTTTCGAGCCAAAACAAAAGTGTTTTATAGACGGACACGTCTGTCATCTGTCATTGAGTCACACATCACCAGAGACGGCTTAGAAAGTTAGTCATGGAGCATCTTTGGCGTCACCCTCTGGTTGTGTGTGCAGGTGCGCTCCCTGGAGTCAGCCAACAGCAAGCTGGAGCTGCAGATCAGAGAGTTCTATGAGAAGAGAGCTCCTACTGTGTCCAGAGACTTGGTCCGCTACTACGCCTCCATCACTGATCTCCGAGCTCAGGTACCGCTCACATTTTACACATCATGGCAATAAAAACTATGTAAGTATTCTACCATACAAAAAAAAAAAAAAAAACAAGAACCACAGAGAAAGCATATATGTGGAATGCAAACGTTTATGGACATTGCTTTCGAGATACTTAATCATCTATAGTAGCCTTTAATCAAACCCCACCTTAGAAAATTGAGTTTTTCTAAACATACGCTGCCATGTTTTGGTGTCTGCTGCTGTATAAAGATGACACAGACCTACTGATGTGTCTGTCCTGTGACACAAGCCAACATATGAATGAAATAGTGACAAAGAATCATTTTCTCCCCATTTAGATGATGAACAGCAATTCAGTCAATCAAGGCATCATCCTGCAGATTGACAATGCTCAACTGGCTGCGGACGACTTCAAAATAAAGTAGGTTTACCCTCCTCCGTTGCTTCATGCGAAAATCCACATGCACCCTCCAATAATTTCATTTGGATAACAAATTTGGAGTCAGTTTTGTCATTTTAGTCTGTAATGTATTGAAAAAAAGTTTACAAATACAGTTTATTTCAAGTGGTTTAGTCATAGACTGAAGGTGTCAGTGAATGTTTTTTTCTTTCACTCATTTAATTCGTTCACAACCACACATGGCTTCCTTCTGTAGGTACGAGATGGAGCTGAACCTTCATAATATAGTGGCGGCCGACGTGCTGCGTCTCCGAGGGGTCCGGGACAGCCTGACTCTCGGCATCAGTGAACTGGAGATGCAGCTAGAAGGTCTGAAAGAGGAGCTGGTGTACATGAAAAGCAACCACGAGGAGGTGAGACCCATTCAGAAGAAACTTCTCTGTTGTAGTAGTGAAAAAAAAGAAACAGCTGTCTGCTCTGTTTGAAAGTACGGTGGTGCCATCTGTCGGCGGATGGCAGCCGTGACTCACCTGTAGAAGGGAGGGAGATTAAAATGTGTCCATGTTGCAGGAGCTACATCTGCTGAGGATCCAGCAGACGGGCACGGTCAATGTGGAGGTGGACAGTGCACAGTCTGTGGATATGGCATTAGTGCTGCAGGAGATGAGGAAGCAGTATGAAGCGGTGGTGGAGAAGAACAACCAGGAGCTCGAGAGATGGTTCCAAACTAAGGTGAGACGGGAGAGCAACGTGCCTAAAAATGTTTAAATATGATGATGATAAAAAGATTTACAGATGGCAATGTCATGTGATTTATTGTGTATTTAAACTGTATATATGTGTGTGTGTGTGTGTGTGTGTGTGTGTGTGTGTGTGTGTGTGTGTGTGTGTGTAAAAAGGTGGACAATCTCCAGGCGCAAATCTTAACATCTTCCACAGACTCGAAAACATTTTACACTGAACTGTCAGAGCTGAAGAGAACCTACCAGACTTTGGAGATAAGTCGGGAAAGCGTCTACGCAGAGGTAGGCCGTAGCTGAACTGGCTGAAGGCAAAAATAGACTTTGACTGTGCAGGGTTAGCTGATCATACTTAGATTAAAGGGCAGGTTCACATTTCTTTCAAGTCTGTCTTAAAACAACGCTCACATGCCCATATGTACATTTGTGACCGTTTACGCCTGCTGTAATTATTCCTCCTGTTCATAATGGGCATTATAAGACAAGAATACTTGACAAAATGACTCGTGACACAGCTAGTCGACACTAAATTCCCCAAATCCCCTTTGTTTTGAACTGAAAGCGTCCAACATTTAGTTCACGTACAAAAAAACCCTGCACTGGTTTTTTTTGTAAGGACTCGAAATTGCTGAAAAAGTACCGATATTAAAGTATGATCCAGGAAGTCCAGTTGGAATAATAGATTACATGCTTAAAGGCTTATCACACTTCCAAACACTGCACAATGGATTGTAATACTCACAGACAGGATTTTACAACTCTGCACATTTGATCGGGCAGTGCTTTAAATGACATTTGTGCAGATACCAAATTAAACTATAACTTTATCACTTCAAGTCGGGACAATTCTTTTCCCGGATCACACTCACAGCTTTCCTCACATCGGTCCCGTTTGCCCTGCAGATTCAGTGCCTGCAGAAGAATATGGAAGAAGTGAAGAGTCGATACAGCGTTCAGCTCAACCAGCTGCAGATGACCATCAACACGATGGAGACCGAGCTGCAGCAGCTGCGAGTGTCCATCGATCAGCAGCAGACCGAGTACCAGATTCTGCTGGACATCAAGATGAGGCTGGAGCTGGAGATCGCTGAGTACAGGAGGCTGCTGGACGGGGAGCTGCATGAGAGGTTTCACCAGTGTTTCATTTCCTCAAAGTGAAAGTAGCAGGCCACACGCTTAACCAAGACAATATGTTTTAAATTTAAATGTTGTTGCCTCTCTCCATAGGGCTGTGGTCATCAGCAAGGTTGTGGAAGTGGAAGGTAAGAATCACAATTCACTAAGCCAACTTTCTGATCTTGTGACAAGATTGTTGGCTGCACTGTCGTCACGTCATGCGTTATGTTTGTTCTCCACCCCTGCAGAGCAAAAGCCCCACGTCGAGAGGAGAGTAAGGACCATCGTGGAGCAGATCGTCGATGGGAAGGTGGTGTCCTCCACTGTTGACACCCATGTGGAGGACATTGATTAACACCTCTGCTGCCACTACACTTACATTTTGACATTGATCTGTTATTAATGAACTCCTGCTTAATGAATCATTTACCAGAGTCAGCGGTTAACTTGTAATTTCAAATTGGCTTCATACCAGGTATAGTTCCCAAACAGCACTTTTGTGCTTTAAGGGGCTTACCTTGGAACTTTTCTTCCTTTTCTTTCGATTGCATTTATATAGCAAGGTCGCAGCAAGTGACGGATGCTCACTCTGATAAGTATGACCAGGGGTGGAAGAAATACTCCGATCCTTTACTTGAGTAAAGTAAGTCATACCAGTGTAGAAATACTCTGTTACAAGTCGAAGTCCTGCATTCAAAATGTTATTGAAGTAAAAGTACAAACGTATTAGCATCAAAATGTACTTAAAGTAGAAGTGCTCATCCTCCAAAATGCCCCATTTTCATTCCAGTTTTGTTGATTTATAATTATTGATGCATTAATGTGTTCATCACTTTAATGTTGCAGCAGGTAAAGGAGGAGCTTTTTTTCTTTTTTACTGTTTATACTGCCAGGTAGCAAATGGATCAATGAAGTTTATCTTAACCTAAAATAATACATGATAAACTATTAGTTGATTATATTTTGTATTATTAATCTGAATCTTCTTCTAACTAAAGTTATCAAATAAATGTAGTGGAGTCAAATGTACATTATTTGTATATATATTATATTATATAAGTAAAGCAGAATTCTACTTTTTTCAACATACAAACGACACAGGAGTTGTAAAAGTGTCAAGATTAAAGCCAGTTTTTAGGTCACGCAAAGAAAATTGTCAAAAACTGTATTTTTCTATTTTCCCTGTGTGGATATTTCTTCTTAATATCACAAAAATACGCCAAAATAAAGAAAAATCTTACATTGATTTTAAGTGAAAATGTTGAAGGTGTGATTTCACTCATGACCACCAGGTGTCGCCTTTGTCTTTCGCTCTAAATGTCAAGTCCTCCACAACCTCAGTGGATTGCATAATCTTATTTTACTTAAGTGGAAACAGGTTTGTTGCTGCACAAGACACGTTTGGAAACACACTTATTTGAATCACAGGACAATAGACAATAGTCCACCTATATCACACAATCAAGGCACAATATTGATGCCATGTTGTAGGCCGACATTCTATGAAAGATACTGTTGTGTGATATGATTTTCACAGAATATGATTTTCACAGAAACACGCAGAAAAGAAAAGCGTTCTTGTACTTTTTGTAGATTTGGTCCTGTGAGGTTAGTTGAGTAATCTGAGGAGCTTCTTCATTTAGGAGGAGTTGAAACAAGCAGAGACTTCCAAACATCAGTGATTCACCTATAATCAACCTGTTAGTCAGAGTGACTCAGAATGAAAGACTTCCTTTCACTGATTTTGAGCAGCACTCTCTTAAGACATTGCTGTTATTTGTGAACGATGTTATTAAATGTAATTAGTGGCCCTGATATATCATCATGTTATTCTCTCAGCTCTGTGCAGCAGAGACATATCAAGTTCAGACAAAGGTGACCTGAATCATTTCCCCTCACCATCGAGACCCTACAATTATAAGTATTCTGCATGACTACACAAGACAAAATCGGCAGCAAAAAAAGATTGTGCAACCTTTTTGGACCCTTGCAACTCGCACCTACAGAAAGTTCTGTTGTAAAATCGAAATCCTCACGTTAAAGTCGCCCTCCTGCTGTCAAACCTCGTGCCTGATCGTGAGAGTGAGACATTGTCATAAAGCGTGAGCAAATTCCCTGCACATGTGCTTTTTGCTGCTGCACCAACTCTGTGGATATTTGATAGAAATAGACTTCACGGTAGGTCGTGTTACCTCATGCATCACACGAGGAAATGTTGCTTTTCCCCAGCTGACTGCAATTTCTGTTATTATTTCTACAATAAAAGCAATTAAGTCATTTCATTTAATTTTGTCCACATGGGCTCTTCATTCAGTTCTGTGAAGTTGACTCACAGTAGAGACAATGAAGATTTTGGTTATTTTTATATATGACAGAAAAGCGAATCTGCTCAGTTATGAGTCAAGAATTCTCTGTTGTAAATTTCCAGATCTCTCTGCAGTGCATCTGACAATCCGAGCTGTGAGATAGGAATTAGGTTACTGCTGTGAAGGGTGTGGTGAATACCTGCAGATGCAGCAGAAACCAGTCTGAGCCTGAAATAGAATAAACACAAGGGCAGAGGAGCATTGTCAAAAAACAACTGATGTTGCTGTGAGTCATCGCAGACCTCGATCCCTCTACACAGAAAGGGAGATATTGTTTAATCTTGGCTCATACGTGAGAGTTACACACCCATGTAAAAAGCTCTCCGGGCTATATCTCATGTCACAGCGCATTTCAAGCATACTGTTCCTGTTTTCCCCTCAAGCCGCAGTTATTTGAGTCAGCGAGACAATTCGTACCCAGACTTGAATGGACCCTCTGCGTTCTGAGAACTCATTCCCGTTCACATGAAAAGTGGATGGGGCTATGTGACACAGTAAACGTGTCGAAAAGATTAAGTGATATGTTTTTTTTCACAAACATGCCATGTGCTTTTTGCATGGCAGATTGTCACCCACTAGATGAAGGGTATAGATCAATTATTCTGCAGTGAGGTTTGAATCTTATCCTCTTAAAAGCTGAATATTCCTTTTAGTGAATAAAACATACATTTGCAGGAGTATCTCAATTAAAAGTAAGTAGACTTCAATGCAAATCACTCACAACACTTTCTCTCTCACAGACTGCGCATAGTGTCTGTTTGGCAACTCATCTACGAGCCACTGGAGCAGTAGTTTAGCTATAACTGTAGGCTATCACATGTTAATGTGTTCACGTCATGCTAAACATAACATGCAGAACAGAAGCATGTTAACTGCAAACTGTAGCTGCACCCTGGAATCTAAGGTGTAGCTAGAGTTTGCTGCATGCTTTACTCATTTCACAAGTCTTAAGTCTATAAATGCTGCACAGCCTACTTTAGTTAATCATTGCACTCACTCCCTTAGAAATACATTTTGACATTAATTCATTATAAAAAACACACATAGAAAAATCACATAAAAGACCCTTTTAGGCAGCAGTGATCTCGGGTTTAGAGCCCAACTGTTCCAGGGCAGGCTCAGTGAATGGAAGTGAAACAATATTACATTAGTTATTACTTTAGTTTTTTGAAAGGAGATCACATACAATAGTCTAAATGTGTGTGATTTGGTTAAAGAGATAGTTCAGAGAGACGGTAGTTTAGGGAATGTTTGTCAGAAACTGCTAAATGCCAGAGGGCAGACTTTTTATTATGTGTTTGATGTAGTATGAAGTTATGTCAAACAGCAATATTAGGCTACCTTTGCTAAATTTCAGACTGTCAAATAATATAATTATGATCCCATAGGCATCCAGGAAACGAGCAAAACTAAGCAAGTAAACTAAGACGATCACTATTACCTGTGTCCCACATTCCCTACAGATTGCATCTCTTCTACATAGGTAGATTGAAGTGATTTGAAAACAAAATGATGATGTTTAGTTGTAATACAATGTTCTGCAACAAACAGACACTATCTACTCTGCCTTAAACAAAAGAGTTGATTCATGTGAACTGGGAGATTTATGATGATGGTATGTGTGGAAATAGGGGAAGGTGTAACTGTAGCTCTTGGGCGTAAACCCAAGTATGAATGAGGTACGTGTAGTAGTTACTATAGGGTAGGGTTTCTTTTAAAATCTACTAGATTTTTTGCAATTTTATATTTCCGATCATTTTTATAAGAAAGTTTGATTTCTTATGTTACTGAAAAAAAGGCGTGTACATCAGGAGCTGTGATGACAACGTGCTGATCTGATAAAGGTGCAATCAGTGAAAAAATGTTTTCACGACAGCATGAGGAAAAATGCCAACCTCTAATTACCGTAAAATGTCTTCTATGTGCATACTTTCTATTTAGTCTTTTTTATCACCAAAGTTATTCAGTTATTTGCAAGTTGTGCAACGTGTGTTAATATGAGCTCAGCATTATATTTCACTATGTGTGAGCTATTCTCACAACCTTTGTCAATCTACAGAAAACAGATTTGTTATGCACCAGTTTTTCACAGTGAAGAATTTGTTTTGACAGTTTCTCTTTGAATTCCGACACTAACTTACAGCAAACTTTACATAAACTAACTCAACCTGTACGTTGTAATAACAACGTACAGGTTTAAATCTCTCCAGCGCCACATCCTTATGTTATTCTATCACAGGGAGATGTCTGATTGCTGAAACAATGTGCACAGACTCTGTCGTGTTGCGCTGTATTATGTGAACGCACCTTTACACCATCCCTACAGCGCTGTAGAATACTTGCAGAAAAACTTGCAAATTCATCTAAAAAGCAAGAGTGTGGTCATTTCACAGCTCTCTCATTCTAAAACAGTTATATTGTACACGTTTGCTATAGTATTTTTCATAGTATCTTTTTCATATTATTGTCATTTTTCTATTCTATATTTGTATTCTTTTTGCAGTAATATGCCTGACTTTTTTCATGTTTAACTGTATAAAACATTTCCTTGTAAGTGAATAACCTACTTGACTATACAACTTGAAACCCTTGAAGCAGTGAAACCCTTGATGAAGTGCAACTACAGAGGTATACAATACAGTGTACACACGAAGGGTTGGTGAGTTGGTGTGAAAATGCTGTCTCCACAGAGAGAAAAATATCTTCAGTCATATATTACTAGGGTTTCAAACTATCTTGGACATTTGTTATAGCTGTAAGCACATGCATGAGATGAGTTTACAAACTCAAAATTTTTACTGCAGGCTGTGGATGTGCACAGGCGTGTGTTAGTTAGAAGTAAAACCACTCTTTGTTAGATTTAACCAGAAGCAAAATGTTCAAAATGATACACCCATTATTCTTATTAAAATGTTTTAAAACTGCAAGGAAAGGTTTGAATGCCTGTAAAGACGTGAAAGGAATGCTGTGGTGAAATAGAAAAAAGCAAACAAGTAAAAGCTTGTTCTGGTTTGGACATGTTGCCCGTGCCAAAGTACAATGCAAAGAAAAATGAAGAACACACAGACAAGTATGTGATGAGCTTTCTGGCCTTGCTGTGCCAAGTCTTGACTAAGGCTAGTTATCGACTGACATCATCTGTAAACATTGGTTCTAACTTGCAACCCTGCAGGCTCGTGTTGAGCAAAACAAAAAGACAATGTGTTCACTTTTAAGTTTACGATGTGAAAAAAATTACTGAAACTGAGACTAAGATAAGAATCAATACTTAAAAGCTGGTTTTCAAGCAAGATAGCGCAGACAGGAAAAACAAAGAGGTGTGTGAGAAAGTCAAGTAAACTAATCCATTTTACAGTGCTTACAATGCTTGTTGCCTTGGTAACACAACAGGTTTGTGCAACATGTGGCAGTTTTGCTCAACAATCAACATTCAGTAAAGACAGATCACCTGAAGTTGAGAAACTGCCAGATTTGACTGAATAACTAACCTGAGGCTGACAGTAATGGGCGCGGCTGTTTTACAATTTACAATATACTCTGTAGAAATAAAAGATAAAGGTTCATATGGATGTCTTCATGCACATTAATATGGTGCATGGGAATACTTATTTTATTTTATTACGCATGTGTTTGCCTCTTTTATTTATTTAATTTGCCTCTTCTATTTAATTAATATGTTACTTCATTAATTTTTTTCTTTCATCTGAACTGTCCCTTCGCTTTAATTTCCCTGCGGTGGGATTTCTGATTCTGATTCTGATACAGGAGGTATGGAATAATGAAGCCTTTATGCTTTCTATGAGGTTTGCCAGGTAGGGTCAACATGTTTCATTTTGTTTAATCCCTCTTTCTCCTTCTGTTCGTTTCACAATATGAACCTCAAGGGTGTGTGTGATGGGTGGGGCAGAGCAACCATTTTAGGTAATGCTCCTCCCTTCAGTCTTGCACGCCCCCACCCAGACAGTATAAAACAGAGGCAGAGGCAGAACTGTGCATCTCAGTCCATCTCATTCTCTCTAAGGCAGGCAGATCTCCACAGCAGTCTTCACAATGTCAAGAAACAGCATTAATTTTTCTTCCTATGGATCAAGCTTTGGTGGAAACGCTGGTAGAAGCATTGGTGGGGGCTTTGGTGGAGTGCAAAGGAGTTATGCTTCCAGCGTGTATGGTGGTGCAGGTGGCTCAGGAGCAAAAATCTCAGTTGCCAGTGGTTACGGCAGTAGAAGTGCTGGAGGTGGTGGTTATGGTTTCGGTGGAGGCTATGGTGGAGGCTTTGGCGGAGGCTCCGGCGGAGGCTCCGGCGGAGGCTTCGGCGGAGGTTTCGGCGGAGGTGATGGCTTGGACCTCCATGTTGGGGCCAATGAGAAGGCCACCATGCAGAACCTGAACGACCGTCTGGCCTCTTACCTGGAAAAGGTGCGCAGCCTTGAGAAGGCCAACGCTGAGCTGGAGATCAGGATCCGCCAGTTCTTGGAGAGCAAGTCCTCCCCTGCTGCCCGCGACTACTCAGCTTTTGAGGCCACCATTGCTGACCTGCAGAGAAAGGTGTGTCACATGACTTCTGATTCCTGAATGAGATACCAAAGCATGTCCCACTGTAATTTATCAACAGATGAATATGTTTTAAATGAGTCATTGGAACTTTAACTTACTTACATGATTTTGTAGAGACCATACATATCCTCGCGTTACATGCAATGCCTTGGTTTGTTCACAGCATACTTAATGTCACTTTGCAGTTGGAGTTTGATGAAAGAATTGCACTAATTATGTCAAATGAAACCTTGCTTCATCACACAGATCCAGGATGCCACCCGTATCAATGCAGGCATCTATCTGTCCATTGACAATGCGAAACTGGCAGCAGACGACTTCAGAACCAAGTAAGTATCAGGATGAGAGACAGAAAGTTTCTAGAACATAGTAAAATAGGAAAACTTTGAAATAACTCTGAAGCAATACGTGCAAGATATATACATTGATTTTGACTGTCCGATCTCTTTGTGCCTCACAGGTGGGAGAATGAGCTCGCCATGCGTCAATCAGTGGAGGCAGACATCGCCGGTCTAAAGAGACTGTTGGATGAGCTGACACTGTCTAGATCAGACCTGGAGATGCAGATAGAAGGCCTCAGGGAGGAGCTGATCTTCCTCAAAAAGAACCACGAGGAGGTACGTAGCAAATGCTTGACATTCATCTGAGTGGGTTTGTGTTTAATTTGCTCGAATGAAGAACAAAATCTACTCAAACAACTCAGCAAACATCCACCTTTCACTAAACTCCTCTCATTCAACAGGAATTGGCAGCCATGAGAAGCCAGATGACTGGACAGATCAACGTGGAGGTGGACGCAAAACAACAGCCGGACCTGAGCAGCATTATGGCAGAAATCCGTGAGCAGTATGAGAATGTGGCTTCCAAGAACCAGAGAGAGCTTGAATCCTGGTTCCAAACAAAGGTAAGACTGGACCAAAAGCCTGGTGATGATGCTAATTGACTATGTAACTTCTCCCTGTCTATTTAGATTGGTACATATGTAGTTATAAATGACACAGATGTTCTCCTGTGTCTATTACAGTCGGAGACGCTGAACAAGGAGGTGGCAGTCAGCACAGAAATTATCCAAACGTCCAAGACAGAAATTTCTGACCTCCGTCGCACACTGCAGGGCCTGGAGATCGAGCTACAGTCCCAACTCAGCATGGTAAATGATAATGATCTGTGGCAAATGTTACAAACAATTCGTATCTGATGTATAGTTTGTTCACTCCTTCTGTTCTCCATCCCTCCCCTCTTCACCTTCCTCCTCCAGAAAGCGTCCCTGGAAGGCACTTTAGCTGAGACAGAGTCACGGTATTCCATGCAGCTTCAAGGCCTTCAGATGAACGTGACGGGCCTGGAAGAACAGCTGATGCAGATGCGTGCTGACATGGAACGCCAAGGCCAAGAATACAAAATGCTGCTTGACATCAAGACACGGCTGGAGATGGAGATCGCAGAATACAGGAGGCTGATGGACGGAGAGGGCGCGTAAGTAACCCGCATAGAACAATTCTTTCTCAATATACACAAATAACTTTGTAAATTGAAGCATTATACTGATATTCATTGCAAGCACTACTATTCTCCCCCTCCACAGTACCAGCAGTTCAAGGTCCAGCACCTCTAGCAAGGTGATAGTGATCACAGAGGAACTGAAGAACGGTAAGGTGGTGTCCTCCTCTACCTCCAGCTCCTAATCCGTCTCGCACAGCAAACGCAACACAAGGGGGCCACACCTGAGGGCCACAAGCTCAACAAATGAAACCAACTGCTTTCCTCACACACACATGTGAATGCAATAAAAGGCTTGCCAGTTTGCTGACTACCATTTTGTCCTGTTTGATTTACTGTGTCTTAATTCCGAGTAATGTCCTGATAGTGGCATGGTTTTCAGATGAACCAAAGGTCTGTCATCTTCAACCTGACGCGAGTTACTGTGGGTGATTAATAGGTCTGATTACAACATGTACAATATATGCAACATTATAGTTGTACAGCTCTGAAGCAGACAATAAATAAAGATTTAAAACCATTTGAAAATGATTTTTTTTAGGAGTGCCTCTATAGCTAAAATCTACAAGTGTGGCCTTAATGCCTCACAACAAGTGAGTGCTGGCTCTCTCCAGTAGTCCTCGTGCACATTTGGATGTGAGCATGAACAAGACTCTCAAGGTAGCTTCTTAAAATTGATAGTAAATGCATTAGCTACAAGTGTTAATGGTTTCAGAGATTGTGCTTCAAGAATCTCTTAATAGTGTACTCCCGTGAGACAGGGGAACTCAGTTACAGTTTGCACGACATTGTTAGCAAACAGTACTTGCTGTTCTTAAACAAGCTAGTGGCTAATTTTGTACTGCTACTGTACGGTACTTTTTTGTAACTTTGACTGCCGCTTGGTGCTGGGGAGGTGTACAGTGAGTTTATGTGAGCTTGTTTGCTATTAAAAAAGCTTGCTGAGAGTGGTGATATGCACATGGCAAATGTGCCATAAAACAATGAGCTTAGAAAAGCAAGATAAGTTGCCCTTAAAGATACAGAATTGGGCAATAAGTCTCTGTGGGTTTGTTACTACGAGTGACCCACTTCTCACAACGTGTATTTGATCCATTGTTAAAATAAAAACGTTGATTAATACAGCTTTAGGAATACACGGACGAGTAAGTCCAAGCTATTAGCGACTGTGTCTGATTTCTACAGCGAGGGACAATAATATAAATATATATTATATATAAATATATTCTGTTCATTATAAAATATTAAGAAAAACACACAGGAACGTTTAATTCAACTGCAGGATCTTTATTGATTTTTTTGTCAATGCTTCCAATTTATTACTCAATCTCATCCACGTCCACATCGACGGTCTTGCTGGTCTCGATCACCTTTCCATCCACAACTGTCTCCACCACTGTGATGACCTTTGTGACCACTGAGGAAAAGAAAAGAGGCAAAAATCATGAGCAAATCACGTCACATTTCTTGATCTTAAGTGGAATTTTAATGATAAAATACGAATTATATGCATGTAAAAATAATTGCTTACCTTGTCTTGAACTGGTAATGGAGAGAAAAAGAAAGAAGAAAAAAATGAGTCTCAAACATTCGTTGTAATGAAATCAAACTGAAGTGGATATTTTTTCTCTATAATTCCCCCGTGCAGTCAGTGTTTCTCTCTCTTCATCGGGTCTCACCTTTCATCCTCCCCATCCAGCAACCTCCTGTACTCCGCGATCTCCAGCTCCAGCCGGGTCTTGAGGTCCAGCAGTATGTCGTACTCCTGCTTGTTGCTGGCGATGCCGGCGTGGAGCTGGGACAGCTGAGTCTCCAGGCTTGTGACCATGTTCTGGAGGCCTGCTAGCTGTACAGCATAGCGCGTCTGGGTCTCTGCAAGGGTGCTCTCCAGAGACGCTTTCTGTTGTGGTCGGAGGAAAAAGTTGTTAGGTCAGTGATAACAATTCAAAGACGTTACCTGAGTCCCCAAAGCTTGTTGACTCCAGTGTGTAACTCGTATCGCGTGGTTCTGTGCACTTCGGATTGCCTTCATTCGCTCTCTTGCCGAGAGTTACGTGAGAAGATTAATGTCACTCACATGTCTGTATGCTAAATATGAAACTAGATCCAACTGCCAGTTCGCTTATAGCTTAGCATGAAGACTGGAATTGGTGAAACAGCTCAGTCGGAAGGTAACAAAATCTGCCTACCAGAATCTTTGAAGCTCACAAATTCATGTTGTCTTGTTTGTTTAGTGCCAGTGTAAAAGCGAGACGTTGACGCCGTCTAACTGCTAAGCTAAGCTAATTAATGGATGTATAATAAGACCTGGATACGGTGCCAACGCTCAGCCTTGCTTCCAACACGGTATTACAGAAACACTATTGAGCATATTTAGTGGGGCGGAAGAAAGAAAACTTTTTTTGGCGTATGCGCCAGGCAAGCAATTCTCAGTTGAGTGGAAGATATGAGCAGTTTTCCCAAAATGTAAAACTGTTTCTTTAAACATCCTAAGTGTTGTTAATATGTGTAGTAAAATCACACTGTGATATCCAATGGATCCATTCTATAATATATATTCTATAATATAATATAATATACGTTTACATACCATGCTCATATGGGACTGCAGTTCAATCTGAAGCCTCTGGAGGGTGCTCTTCAGGTCCTTAACCTCTGTGCGGGTCGTCACCAGAGTCTGCGTGTTTGTCTTCACATCAAGCTCCACCGCTGCGATCTAGGCCGATCAGAGAAACAACATTTATTGTTTTACCCAACAATTATAGTAGATTCACAAAATAAGCTACATTTAACTCTTTAAAGGCCGCCGAAGTGGCCGCATTCTGAGCTGTTCTCACCTTGCTCTGGTACCACCCCTCGAGTTCCTTGCGGTTCTTGCCGATCATGGTCTCGTAGTGTTCCCTGATCTCTGACATGACCTTGTTCAGGTCTGTAGAGGGAGTGGCATCCACGGACACGTTGACCTGGCCGCCCATCTGACTCCTCAGCAGAACCAACTCCTGTAGGCGTCAAAAAACAATGCCTCAGTCAATCAGTGTAAAACATTAAAATAATTACATTACAACAATAGTATTGTTCTGTATTGCATGCTTTTGGTTATTTGATCTCTCTCTGTGTGTGTGTGTGTGTGTGTGTGTGTGCGTGTGCGTGTGCGTGCGTGTGCGTGCGACAAACAGTAGCAATGAGCTAATGGAGGGAGAGAAGAATACAAGGAAGTGTGCAGAGGGAAGAGGGGCAACACTGTGAAAAGGGAGAAAAAGGAAGGGTGACCTTTTCATAAAAACATGAACCGTATATGGAATTTCCTCAGTGCTATCAGAGGTCAGTCAGTATGTGTGCAAAGTCGGACCAGATTAGGACACAATAGGTGGCTATGATAAATGGTGACAACTTTGTCTTACAGTGAATAACTGCTAAATTCAGTTTAAGGATGGATGATGATGAGTTTAATCACTCTCCAGCTTCAGGTTATGTGCATACACAGAGTGGGCGTTGGCCTGTCTGCAGGATTGCATCACAGGTGTCGACAGATGTAAACTCATCAGTTTAGATGAGTTGTGAGAAACTGTGAAACTGTCATCAACGAACCTTCGATTGGCTAAAATGTGTAGCTACTCCCTAAGCTTTTCACTCTCACCTCTTCGTGATTCCTCTTAAACATGATGAGCTCTTCCTTCAGGCCCTCATACTGACTCTCCAGGTCCATTCTGGCCAGGTTCATCTCATCCAGCACCCTCTTCAGCCCAGCGATGTCAGCCTCCACAGCCAGCCTCATGGACAGCTCGTTCTCATACCTGAGGGGGGAGGACACAGAAGGACAGGACAGAGAGGTTTCAGTGTGTGGTTAAGATCAGAAGCTTTGACTCACATGTGAGTCTCACTTTCACATAAGTTTCGCTCATGTGGCCTCACAGAGACGGGCAGGGGAATACACTCACTTCATTTTGAAATCGTCAGCAGCTAGTTTTGCATTGTCTATGTCCAGGACTGTCTTGGCGTTAAGCCTAGAGGCAATACGAATCTGAGGAGGAAAAAAAACAAAACAGCAAAAGAAGTGAGAAGGAGTGAAATCGAGCTCATGTTTCATAAAGTTTTGCTTTACACAACAAGAAATACCTGATCGACTGATTCATTGAGTGGTTAATTTTCAATGTCTTCTCTAAGGGAAAGGATCTCTTAAAAATGTGGTTGTTAAATAGTTGTGATGTAACAGTATATGTGACACAATAATTCAATATTAACATGTACATGAATAAAATCATATACACAACTATTTTTTTAAGTTTAAATGAAGAAAAAAGTATGCGTGCACTGTAAAAAATATTGGCTGATAATATCAACTTTCTGATACATCGGTTAGACTGCATCTCCTTGAAATGATCACTGAAAGCTGTCGGCAGGATGTAGGTTGGAATGAATCTGGTATGAACATTACAACCCTGCTGCTTTCTGTCATGTGCTTCCTGATAAGACGACACACTTCTATTGCGATGATGTGATTCCTGGCTCTCCAACTCAAATGTCAACTGGCATAACCAGATATACAGTTCATACTAACAGACCTCACCCCCCACACAGTGAAAGATGAGAAGATAACAGACAGTAACACACACACACTTATCTGTCTACTTCCTCTCACCTTGTCCTTCAGGTCTTCGATGATGGCGAAGTAGCTGGTGAAGTCGTGGTGGACGTGAACTTGGTTCTGGCAAAATTCTCTGATCTGCTTGTCCAGTTGGTTGTTCTCCTTCTCCAGTTTGCGCACTTTGTCCAGGTAGGTGGACAGACGGTCGTTCAGGTTCTGCATGGTGGCCTTCTCGTTGGCACCGACGTGGAGGTCCAGGCCATCAGACAGGTTGAAGCCTCCAGAGGATCCGCTGTAGCTCTGCTGGGATGAGGAGATGCGGGTGCCGCGGCCTCCTGCTCCACCGTAGACACTCATGGTCTTCTGGCCATAGGATCTGCTGCTGAAAGACATGCTGGGAGGTCTGGATTTGGATCTGGTAGGATTACTGGAGTTGATCTGCAGTTGAAAGCATCACCTTGGTCTCCTTGGTTATATAGCTGCCTCACGCAGCAAAGTGGGAAGTGCCAGGAGGGCTAGTGGACTGGGAAGAATGCGGCTGACGTGCTGCCCCCCTACTCCTCTATGTAATCTCTCCATCAACAAGGGAGTGGTGACAGTTGGGTTGGGGTTTGTCCGCTTTTTTTTAAAGTCAAACCTGTGATTCCACATTTCATCGTTTAATCAATGAAACTGCATTCCTTGAATCTCCTGGGTTGTTTTCTGCGTCTTGAAACCTTTGTCTGGTTGTAATTGCAGCAGACCATAATTGCTGGTCTGGTTGCTTGAAAGCAGGTTTAGATGCAAGAAACACATTTACTTTCAAGTATTGCGTTCCTATAGAAGAAACTGCGATGTTTAGCTGTCTTGTAAAATATTCACTCACAGCTGTGACAAAAATGACACATAACAGCGACAATTACACCTCAGTGAAACTTGAGGTCAAAGGTCGAGTAAAGGCAGTGCTAAGATAAAGAACATTTTTTTTTTTTTTTTGTCACACAAGCAAGATGTTCAAGATGTGGGATAATTAAGTCATTTTAATGAAGGAATTTGTATTTGTATTCAAGGGTAAAGAAAAAAGAAAGTAAGCAGGACACATGGTACTGTGTCCATATTTATTAAAACATGTCAGATATAAACTTAAATGAATCATTCAGTGCTTTCATGCTGTGATGGTAAGCCTAGGACAAAAACTGAGCAAAGTCAAACACATTTTGTGTAAACATATTGTTCATCATCTACATTCCTCATGTCGAACAGTAAAAGCTGAACACAAACAATGAACAGTTGAATATTTCATTTTCTTGTGTTTTCATTTTCATTGTGCAAATTGTGCAGGTGACACTTTCTGTTATCTGGGGCCAAAGAGGTCATGTTGTCATTTCGGTTTGTTTGTCGGCAGGATTTCCGCATTATTTTTCGCTCTACCTTCGAGTTGTAAACATTTCAAGTTTTTATCATCATATGCACAACGAGCAGAGCGAAGCAGTTGTTGGCAATGACAATCTTAGATGATTACGTATAAAAAGAAAATCATGCAAGTAAAAAAAATGAGAATCTAAGACAAAAAGTAGTACAAGTTAAAATATAGGGATAAAATGTGCCTAACAACACAGTATTCTCAATTTTGGTTTATTTCTCTGGAGCATTTTATTCATCATTTTCAAATGACAGAGCATTATAATAACTAACACTGCAAGGCAACTTATACATTATATATATACATAGTAAACCAATATCTGAAGATATCTCTAAAATACCACAACCTACGACGAGTCATATAAGAAGTATGACTGCATGACAATGTCTTCAACACATGTATCTCATGTAGGCAGTCTGGGAAATCCTACTGCTCAATTATATGTGCTTAGCAGACAAGTACATCATTTGATTTTTACTTAATATTATATATTTTTTAACTTAAGTACATTTTGATGCTAATACTTTTGTACTTTTACCTAAGTAACATTTGGAATGCAGTAATTTGACTTGTAACAGAGTATTTTCACAATGTGGTATTACTACATTAACTTAAGTAAAAGATCTGAGGACTTCTTCCACCACTGCAACTATTATCTGATTATCTGATTCTAGCATTGCACCATAAAGGGTGAAACACTGAGATTGAATAAATACAACAGAAGATGTAGTTTTCTCACATATCGTAGGACAAGCCTGACAAGTTACCGATAAACTAAACTTGTTTCACTGCCGAACTAAACTCCTGTCACAGGCTTTCATTAAATCTATTGTAACATTTGGAAACGTTGAAACAATCTTTATTAACATCAACCAAGTCTAACATATGAAAAAATTTAGCAGTTAGTTGTAATGGTATATAATTAACATACCAGACGTACTTCCCTATGCCAGTAGAAAATGATTTTTCTAGTTAAGCCTTTCTACAACAGAGTTATGCTGCTTGAATACTTCCCTCTGTTGCTCACGTGCAGACAGCAGTCTCACTGATAAGCAGGGTGAGGTTTGAAAAGGGGATGACTGATGGTGCGTCTGAAGAATGTCAGTCAGCCTGTTTCTTTAAACATCCTACGACGTGTAAAAAAAAGCATTAGAGGCACGTTTCACACCAGTGACAGATATCAGGTAGTAAAATTATTATTTTGGGATGATGCCTTTTTGAGGTCGTAGATTTCTCAAACTTTAAACTATGTTGTATCTTAAAATGAAGGATTACAATACTGAGTTGTGATAACAAAAAGGCAAATCAGGTACCATCAGTGGTGGAAGTAACTAAGTACATTAACTCAGGTAATGTACTTAAGTACCATTTTGAGGTACTCAAGTAAAAGCTACTTGAGTATTTTCTTTTTATGGTATTTTGTATTTGTACTCCACCACATTTCCGAGGCAAGTATTGTACTTTTTACTCCACTACATTTATAGTGAAACATAAGCTGCACATAAGTAGCAGCTTCAGCTTTACAGCAGAGGTGTTACAAATGAAGATCCTTCATTCCAAATGTTACTTAAGTAAGTATTAAAGTATTAGCATCAAAATAAACTTAAAGCACAAACAGTAAAAGTACTCATTATGCAAAAAGGCCCACTTCAGAATAATATATATATTATATTATTGGATTATAATTATTGCTCAATTAATTAGTGTTCTAATTTGTGTGCTAGTGTGCAAAAACATGTTATATACTGCTTTAATTTCACCAAGGAATCAATAAAGTTTTATCTTTACATATAATAATACATGATAAATCATTTGTTAATTATATTTTGTAATAATAAATTGAATAATAATAATAAAAATAATATTTGCCACTGAGATGTAGTGGAGTAAAAGGAAATGTAAATACTGCAGTAAAGAACACATGGCTCAAAATTGAAGTGAAGAATTTGCGTAAATGTACTTATTTACTGTCCACCACTTCATTAAAGTAACGTTTATATTAATGCATCAATAATTATAATTCCATAATATAATATTATTTTCTTAAAATGGGCCATTCTGCATCATGAGTACTTTTACTTTTCTTTTTTTTTTTTTGTGTAAAAGTATATAAAAAGTATATATTTTGATGTTCTTACGTTTGTAGTTTACTTTTACTTTCGTACAATTTTGAATGCAGGACTTTTTCGTGTTGCTACTTTTACTTGAGTAAAATATCTGAATACTTCTTCCACCACTGGGTAGCAAGGACAAAATGATTATTATTATTATCATTTTTATTTATAGGAGCAGCATCAACAATTTTGGTTATCTGAAAAGAGTCAAATTTGACAGTCAGATGCTCGTAACATGATGAAGATTGTATCCCATGTAATAACATTTTTTCACAGCAGACAGTTTGCTGAAACACACGTGTATTTAATCAACGCTGACTCTGTTCCATGTATGTGTCACAGGGACACAGTGTGTGTACCAGGGATTACTGTAATGAGGTACACCTCAGCGTTCCTGCTAAAACATGTTATTATTACACTATTCATTGGCTCGAGTCACCACAATTTCTGATATCACCTCAGGCTAAAAATGGTTTTGTGTGAACAACTATTGCATAAATCTCATCCGAGCAATTTGTTTTGTCATATTATTTCTTTTGACTGATAATACCTTTTACGGTAACTATCTTTCTTTCCAAAGCCTTGCGGGTCTAACAGCTTTCCAGTACTGCCATCAACATGATTGGCTTGTAAAACAACTTTCTCAATTTCACCTTAATCCGTCTTCTACATTGTCCTCTGCTCATTGAGGAAAGGTCTTTTGTTCTCCCAAACACTGGAGACAAAAAAATGTTGCTCTGCCTGCCTTCTCTGTGCCACACCGACACCCTTTGGTGTTACTAAGAAGTCTTTCTTTAAGATAGTCGACGTTGATAATGCGTTTGCATTAGTGAGAGGCCTTTCAGGTGTAGTAACACTCCTTTATGTACTCATGCTTGCACAAATGCTATAAAGGTTCAGGACAGAAACACAAAGATGACACAGTTGAGGGTGTCACACTCAGTGTGGATGAACATCATGTGCCTCATATTGTTCCTTGCCTCGTTTTGACACTGATAAACTTAAATGTCAATTAGGAACGGTTGTTACTAATAGAGCTAAATGAATAATATGTGGAAAATAAATAATTAATCACATAAGTATTCATTTTTTCACGCAAGACCAAGGACTATACATATAATACTATAAATATAAAACATCTGTCAGAGGTGGAAGAAGAAGTATTCAAATCCTTTAATAAAACAAAAGTGCTAATACTATACTGTGGAAATACTCTACTCCAAGTAAAAGTCTTGCATTCAAAAACAAACTTAAGTAAAAGTGGTTAAATGATCATCCAGAAAAAATATATAGACATATAATCCGACAAAAAGTTACAACACTCGGACCAATCCTGGAGAAACTCCACCTCCCACCTCCCACCAGCGCTCCACGCCCACTTTCTGTGACGGACAGAGAGATCCAAGTTACAAGAACAAGCACAAGAGAAGAACGACTGTTTCTGCTCAATCCCTCTAGATGCCTTCACTCACACAGACACATTCTGCAGCTGTTTGCTATTGTGTGTGTGTGTGTGTGTGTGTGTGTGTGTGTGTGTGTGTGCAGGTGTGCAAACATGTGCATTGAATAGCCATATATGTTGCTTTGTCTGTGTGCGACACAGAGAGAGACTGTGAGCCGGCCTCTGTGTGGGAACATTTAGTTCCCTCTTATAACCTACTGACAATATAAAACATCCTTTCATTATTATTGCATTAATAAATCTTAGATCTTATTCATTAGAATAGTACCCCCTACTCCCTTTTGCATACACTTTGAAACTCTGACACCAAATTCTCTTTCAGGGAAAGAAAGTTTGGCACGCCAACAAGGGTGTCAAATTTCACAGCAGGACAGTAGGGAGAATCATTTTGAACAAAAATGTAAATATAACCACTGTTGTCCTTCACTGTCTAGTCAATGTACACAAACGGCTAACAGATATTGAAATACTAAGACTTTATTCTCATTACATTACAACTCTATTCTCATAATATTTATTTTTCTCAAAATATTACAAATGTTTTGAATGTGCAGAAAGTTTTGTTAAAGTTTTATTAAAGTATCATTAAGGTGAATAGGACATTTAAAGAGGTTACTTCCCCAACCAAAGGAGCATAGAGGGCTACATGTGTGTCGACTCAGCAGTAATAACATTAAATGAGAAAAGTTGATCTCGAGCAGAATAAATATTTGAAGGCAATACAAAATGCCCGATAGCCTTACTGCATTATATTTCATTATTTGTTTAAGCATGGTCCCCTGCTGCCTGCATTTTGTGTTTTCCTTTACATAAAGAAAGACACTTCCACTATAAATTGACCCAGAAAATTCACCCCTTTGATTAATATGTGAAGCAGTTTCTACTCTCACTCTTCACAGCTTTCACAACTCCATCGGGTGTGGCATCTTGATTCACCGGTGACTCCTACCCAGACTACGTGTAAGCGTTTTCTGCTGTGACTGTCACTAGATGGTGCACTTCAGCTGTGTCCTCACCGCCACAGCTCAGAAATCTGTAAAGGAAGGGTGCGGCTGTGTGATAATCTGTTGCAGTCAACTGAGAGATGTGTCAACCACCGAAGACCTCATTACATCGTCTTTTGCTCTAGTCTGATTCAAGAACTTTGTGTGGGTTTCGTTTTTTAATCATACCCAGCGGTTTCGTAATTATACTGTGACATTTTTCTTCAGCTCAGCTTCATCACTACGCATTTGAGAAAAAGCTAAAGTTTCCACCTGAAGCAGGCAGAACAAGCTTCCTCGTAATATATCTTTTTTTTTATTGTACTATTGGAATGAGCCACGGTGGGTGTATTGACACAACAGACTTTGTTTACCCAAGCTACAGTGGGTGAAGGAAAGAGTGTAATAATCTCTGCTAAAAGTCTGATAATTCAATGTACAATGTGCAGGTGAATGTTTAACTTCACAGGATTTGATAATGCCTGTGAAGGGAGGGGTGTGGTACATAGAGATGAGGCTCTAAGGGCCGTGTTGCTCCATTACAGGCTCACATCTGTGATTCATAGTTTCTAACTCTGTACAGAGCTGCTCTTGCTGCTGTTTGGGAACCATTTCAAGTGTTTCTCTGTAAGCAGGGCGGGACATTTCGTAAGACCCAGATTAGATACTCCTTAAACTATGTTGAATGGTTGGTTATTGAGCAAGAAAGAACTGATTAACTTTTTAAATAAAAAGGAAGGAAATTCCTTCTGACTAAAAGTCATATAACTTTGGAATTGATTCAAAGAACACTATTTGGTCCAGACAAATACACAAGGTGCTACTTCTGTGCCAATGTTTCCAGGATGTGGTGAAATGGGCTGCACAAATACAGTCGTGCACATAAAGTTTCCTTGAAATAAACTCATGCAAAACTTAATGTTAGAAAACTTTTATTGGTACAATGAAAAAAACAAAAAACGATTTGAAGTCAAATCAGATTTTTTAATTTAAGACAATTCATCTTAAAAACATTTCACACGTGATCTTTTTAAGAATTAATAGTAAAACAATAATAATAATTTGCGTAAAAGGCCCACACTACAGCCAACTTCTGAACAATATTTTAAGCATTATAAAAATTGATAAAAACCGACCTACTTACAGGTCTACCTCTTTTGACTGTCTGGTTCTCACTTTTCCCGTAAAGGGGAGTAGATCCATGGCAGAAAAAGAACGTGTCTCACCAAGATAATACGATTGTTCACAAACGTAAAATCACTAATATAGTGTTAGTATCATTATATTTTGTACTCAGGCACAGCAGTGATTTGAGCTAAATGCTAAGAAATAAATATGTTTACAGCCTGGAACAAAAATGTGGATGAGGTGATTTTTTTTATAAAACTCACCGTTTTAATGATATTAAGGCCTAAAGTTACACATTATTAGAGGCGTGGCCGCTTTAAGTGACTCAGGTTGCTAAGGGCTAGCTGTCTGCTCTGCTGCGTCATCTGGCCCCGTCATAATTTTACCAACGATGCCCATTTTTAGATTAGCCACACGGTGATGTCACTGCCAAGATGGCAACAGCCGGAGACACCCACTTTGAGCTTCACAACGGCTCTTCAGAAACTAATGAATGACGTCTCAGAGACGACGTTCATCTTTTATACGTATGGTTTCAAGTCTTCTTCAATGCAGCATGATGTTCAATTTGTAAATGATGGTCCCATTTAGAGTAAAAAACACGACAAAGCAGGGCATGCTTTAGGGCGTGGCCACTGACACGGATATTGTCCGGTTCGGGGTTGTCTGTGTTTTTGTTTGAGAACTTTAACCCTTTCACAGCATGTTTTCAGTTCATGAAAGTAAATTGTAGCATTTTGGTCGCCTAAAAATGTCTTGTTCAGCGTTCGGTAGTACTTATCTCACCCTCTCGTATCACGTCAGGTTCCAGAAAACCAAGATGCAAAACTCGAGGCTTCAAGCTAGTAGACAACAAAGCAATGTTGTTGTTTCGGGGAAAGAAACACATTGCAGTTCTTTTTGGAGGTCGAGGACCCAACTGAGATTCGTTTTAGGGAAGCTAACCGTTTCCTCTTACGAACAGTGCTGTTTGTCCACACGGTGGAATAATCACCTAAGATAAATGTTCTACCTACATTAACAAGAATGTTTCTTTTGATGAAAAACAAACTGGTAATGAGGTTAAGATTGAACTGTTGCCATTAGGTGACAATTCAACATGTGGAATCGACAGGTGCAGGAGCTCCACATGTGCAAAGCAGCAGTGACAAACCTCAATGTGCTAAAACGAAGAACAAAGGCAAGACATGAGGTGATGTGCCAACTGTTCATAAAGGAAGTGACCAGTTGAATGACATGGGAACGCCTGTCAACTCTCAACCCACTGCACGATGAACCTGCTTGCGAGGACACTGTATCCATCTGCGCTCAGGTGCAGGAACCCAAACATCCGAGTGGTGACACATACACTCTGCCAGCCTCGCTGTTGCTATGCTGCAAACAAATAGTGGATTATTGGAATGCTTTTTTAAGGTGACATGCTTAGTTAAAAAAAAACAGAACAGTGGACTTCCGTTCACGACTCCTTAAGTCTAGACTCTCTTTGTTTTTTAATTGAATAGATACCATCCCTCTATTCTTTACAGCTGAAAGCAGGAAACTCAGTACTTCTCATCATGGATGAAGTATTTAACTGTTCTTGCCGGAGGTAACGTCCCTGTTACAGTTCATTGTGACTCTACCTGTCACAATACCTGGTGATTTGGTACAGCATAATAATACGGTGTTTTACAAAGTTACACACGTGAATTTATTTTTTCTCAGTGCACTGTATTTAACATATTACATCATGACATGATACACAAGGGTTAACAAGCTGCACCATGAAAGAAAAAATATCAATGCGAAAGGTGTCTGGCAACAGATTGCTCTGTCTGCTCTGCTAAAGGTTGAAGTCTGTTTGTCGAGGGAATCTTATCTCCAGCTCTACTGGATTTGAAGGGGGGAGTGAGCGTAATAGTATTTCTACTGAGTCATACATTCATTACTCACATTGCATTAAAACAACTCCTACCGAGGACAAGTGGAGACGCTTTAGGATTTAGATAAAGTTAGAAGAAAAGCTTTATAGGATTTAACCGTCTAAATCAGTGATTAGATATTAGATTATTTCTGTTTATTTTAAGCTTCAGTGTTACTGGAAGACTTGCAGGCCCTCTTTGTTTTGAGTAAATATTCAGTTTCACAGACTTTGTTCTCAATCCTGCTGAGCGAGACACCAAAAAGTGGCTTAATCTGGGTTTGAAGCTCTCATGACAGGCTGTAAAAACACAGTCATCACACACCTCAATCCTTCACCATCGCAATTACAATACAACTGAAAATGGTTGCATTGACACTACACATAAAATACATGAAAAAGACAAAGTGGTAGAGTTTCTTGTAAGATTGTGGAGGGGATTTCAGTCAATAATGTCCATGAATCGCAAGGTTGGTTTTAGTGAAAACACCCATCAGGCCATGAGTACACCAACTCATCCATGTCCTTTGTCTTCGTCCTAGGCTGTAAACAAAGCTATGTTTCAGAAGACAACCCAACCATTATATATACTCTATATATATATATATATATATATTTGCCCATACCTGCCTGTTTCTCAGCACCTGTGCCAACATTGCCACTCTGCAATGAATTCTCAACACAATAAAATATCCTTATAGAACTGTGATGAATTCATTTACATGGCACATAGTGGATGACAAACAGTAAACTCACCTGGATGTAAACATTGTACAAGTCTCCAGAGACTCTGCACCCATGACACAGCAAGCAGCCCCTCACAGGGTTTTCTATGATTTCCCCCTCTGATCTCTTCCTTTTTTTTTTTCTTTCTTCTTTCAGCTTGGGCCTTAGTTTGGCAGAGTCATTTTTCACTCACTGTTTTCATAATGTGGGTGCTGACAGGTCCGCCGAGATTATACATAACAGCTATTAAGGGCTACACAAATAAACTTGCTTTGTTTTTAACTCCAATCAAGGAAAGAGCAACCTGGAACTTCAACCCATATCCTAATATTTTTAGACTTCAACTCCCTGAACCACAAGAGGCTTCTGTATAAAGATTTATTTCATGTGATAAAAGTTATTTCCCTTAGCATAAAAAGGCATTTGGTGAAGCAAACTATGTAAAGAAGTCTTAAAGAGTCTAGAACTAGAGACCATCTTGCGGTTGGATCGCACCAGACGCAACGTCAAGTCGGGCCAGTGCATTAAATTGGGGGGGGGGGCACACGCTGTCGTGGTAGGTAATTATACAGAAAGGAATTAGTCCGGCGTAAGATGTTTAAGTACATTTTGAGTTGTGACATTGTGACAAGTGACATTTTGGGAATATGCTTATACGCTTTCTTGCGTAGTTAGATGAGAAGATTTATACCACTCTCACTAAACATGAAGCTAGAGCCAGTTACTGGTTAGCTTAGCTTAGCTTAGCATAAGGGCACGATCACACATGGGCAAATGCAAGTGGGTGACAATCGCCTGCCGAAGCGATAGTCGCCTGAAATTTTATAAAAATAGAATTTCAGGCCAAGGGAAAATGCAAATTTGCATTGGCAGCAGAAGCAAATGTTTTTTTCCACTCCTTCAAACTGACAGCCAGTATTGTCCCCGAGGTAACATTGAAACAGCTCCCGCAGCCATTAGTGGTCAGTAGGCAGTAAACATACCTCTAGGTTATAGGTAACTCAGCTACTACTCGCCTTGCAGGTTGTAGCAGTCTGCTGAGAGTCTACTTTTCATATTTAAAGAACTGAAATGAGAGTGGAATATTGTATTTCCCAAAATATCCAACTGTTCCTTTAAAATGTAGGCTACAACTAAAAATCAATTGTTATCTGAAAAACAGCAGTAGGCCTACAGTCATCCAAGTGATTCATTGAACTCAGTATAGCATTGAGAGAAGTCTCTAATTATGATACCATAAATAAAGGGGTAGTTTGGGTTGCTTAAAGTGGAGTTATATGAATTATCCATAGTCATTGTATTACCTACAGTAGTTGACGGTCGGCACGCCCTTAGTTTGGAGAAGCAGACAGGAGTACCAGTACAGGAGCTAAGCAATGCACTGCTGTGGACGTGGGCAGCCGCGAAACGTACCTTAAAAACGTCTTTTAAGTGTACACTATATTCACAATATTGTTACCGCTTTACATCACCGACAGTCAGACAGCCCTTATAGACGGGTAACTGAAGCCATGATAACAATCTATGCTCTCTTCGAAGCCACCAGACTCTATTGACAAAACAGTAATATTAATTTACAGACACAGGAGTTGCTCCTCTACCTGCTGCCTTGACTGGTTAGTTTGGATGCATCAAAGTCACACAATAACGCAAGCATAGATGTCAAACAATCCGAACTGTCCCGTAAAGGTTGAGAACATGCACTTCTGGTTTGCATACAAAAGTTCAAGCTTAAATGGGTATTTGGTTTACACTTTATATCTTATTCCAAAAAGAACCCTCAAATTTCCCTCAAAAGAACCCTCAAAGAACCCTCAAAGAACCCTCAAATTTGCCCACAAGTATCTTTGATCAAGAGCCCCATCTTTTTATGTAAATGATGTAATGCAGTTGAGTTGTGCACACAAAACACAAGAAGCATGATTCAAGTCTGAGGTGACCCTTATGTGCCTGCCTCACCTCCCCCAGCTGACACCAGATGTTACGCTACAAGAGCACGGATATTGGCCAGAGTCCAACTCTGAGATAAGGACACAGACACAAAAACACACACTTGTGTTTGCACACACACGCACGCATGCATGTAACCCAAGCCAGCCACACATTTGCCCATAGACACGAACACAGAAACCACACAGAATCCCTTGAGGCGCTCTGTTTCCTCCGTCACACAGCCGTGACAGTGGCCAAAACCAACAAAATGGAGTTAGTTAGCGTGCACACACACACACACACACACACACACACACACACTCACACACACACGCACACGCACACACACACACACACACACACACACACACACACACACAGGATGCAGGAATGAGGGGGGATGTTATGCCAATATGGTGAACAATGGGGTATGACGAATTGCCTTAGATGGGTTTGACTAAAAATATGGAAACAAAAGCTGGTTTGTGGTTCAAGGCTACAAAGTTTTGATGCAGCTTTCAATCGGCAATGACTTTATTAATTGCAGGTTTATTTGATCTGGTCGACCACAATGCCATTCAGATAATATAAGCATTTAATGAAATATCAAAGACTATCTCTTATCAAATAATACAATATCATTTTGATTCATGAAACCAGTTTGGTAGTGTCAACTGACTAAAACACATAATGACTGTGAGATTAAATATTTATTTCAAATTTACTCAACTGTAATGTGACCTTTATCATCATGGGTAAGTAACACTGATGAATAATATCATTTGCAAACAATTTAATGTGAATGTTGACTCATGGCGGGACACTAAAAGAAATACACCCCTTTTCTATTTGCATTAGGATATAACATGATTGGTGAAATTGAGATTATAGGCGCAGGTATTTATGAAAGCATAATAAAATCATACATGCAGAAGGAGACACTAAGACTCCCCACGGACCAACAGGACCCTCGAACACAGAAAAGAAACACACATTCCATAACAGTTTCCTCACAGGAGTGGAAAGAAACCTAACTCTGGTTCTTAAAGGAAAACAAATGGAAGTTCTGCCAAGACTGTGGCTGAACTATAAAGAAAGACTCCCTCCTACCCTCTCCACCTCCCTCCTCCCAGTTAGACCCGCCCCAGGTCCAGCTCTATATCAACAGCCTGCCTCCCTCCATCAAACTCCAGTCCTGCTACAGTCTACAGCTGTGTAACAGTCCTCTATCCTCGTGTTCTCTCTTGACCAGCAGACGTCAGCCATCATGTTTTACAGCCAGAGCACTATGAGCGGCGGCCCCATCATGAGGCAGAGCCGCAGATACACATCAAGTGCAGCTCCCCAGAAGGCTCACAGTGTGTCAGGACTCAACTTCGGAAGTGGCCCACGCATCTCCTCTACCAGCATGCGCACCGTCTCCTCCGGCTATGGAGGTGGCATGGGGGGCGGCATGGGGGGCGGCATGGGGTACGGAAGCGGTGGGTTCGACCTGTCCAGCGCCGTGGACCAGAGCTCCGTGCACCGGAACGAGAAGGCCACCATGCAGAACCTGAACGACCGTCTGGCCAGCTACTTGGACAAGGTCCGCTCTCTGGAGGCAGCCAACACCAAGCTGGAAGTGCAGATCAGAGAGTACTATGATCAGAAGGGGCCTGCGGCAGAGAGGGACTACAGCAACTACTGGGCCATCATCAATGACCTGAAGGACAAGGTAAAGTGTGTGCCAGCCTTCGCAGGTTAAACTCCAGAGTCCAATGCTTGCTTTACTGTTAGTGATTATCAAGGGAGGAATTTAAAAGGGTAGAGACATTATAGGCATAACTAGAGTCTGCATGATTCCTTATGCTCCTGAATCCTTGATCATCTGATGGACAATAAATGATGTGTGATTTGTAAATGCTCAAAATAAACAAGAAAAGGTTGTCAAGTGTGTAAGGGAACATTGTGCATAGCCATATGACATTGACTGATATGTTAGTGTGTAATTCAGAGCAAAGCAGTCTCTGCTACAGTTTGTACAATGAACTATTCAACTGAGACTTTTGCTTTCTAAACAACTCCCATTGTTCTACTTCTCTAAAGATTGCCGGCGCCACCATCGGCAATGCCAACATCCTGCTCCAGATTGACAACTCCAAACTGGCTGCTGATGACTTCAAGACCAAGTAAGCATGAATCTCCATACTTCTGTGAACCTATCTTCATCGTGTTAAAGTCAAACAAGACAGTTGTCTCACGTCCCTGTTGTCTACTCTCAAACACTAATAAGATTCGATCATGAGCTGATGATGCGCCAGTCAGTTGAGGCTGACATCGCCAACCTGCGCCGTCTGCTGGACCAGACCACCCTGACGAAGGCTGACCTGGAGATGCAAATCGAGGGCCTGCAGGATGAGCTGGCCTACCTCAAGAAGAATCACGCAGAGGTGACTGATGAAGA
This sequence comes from Bovichtus diacanthus, assembly GCA_943590825.1. Taxonomy (NCBI): domain Eukaryota; kingdom Metazoa; phylum Chordata; class Actinopteri; order Perciformes; family Bovichtidae; genus Bovichtus; species Bovichtus diacanthus. The sequence continues at coordinate 428,649 of CALSBV010012168.1, forward strand.
TCACTGCTCACTATGACAACAGGAGCGTGCTTCCTCACACCTGTAGAGCTGTTTTAAACTCTGTCATCTTCATTCTGACTCCCCCCCTGGTTCTTTAGGAGCTGGCAGCAATGCGCTCTCAGCTTACTGGCACAGTCAATGTGGAGGTGGATGCCGCACCCCAGCAAGATCTCAACAGAGTCCTGGATGAGATCCGCGCCCAGTACGAAGCCATCACTGACAAACACCGTCGTGACCAGGAGTGCTGGTTTAATGACAAGGTAAAAATACTTTTTCCGTAAACAATCACATCCCACACGTTGCAAATGACTGGGTTTACGCTCTCAAGGGTCTAACCTGTAGTTAAACATAATCTTCTGGGAAACTAAGACAAGTAATTATCAAGACTTCTTCTTCTTCACAACTCTGTCTTTGTGTTTTTGCTCTAGTCAACAAGCCTGTCCAAGGAGGTGGCTGTCAGCACAGAGACACTCCAGACGACCAAGACAGAGATCAATGACCTGCGGCGCACAATGCAGGGCCTGGAGATTGAGCTGCAGTCTCAGCTCAGCATGGTGAGAAAAAAAGAAAACCCTGGACACAAAACATCTGTTCTGGTCTTGCCTTATATGAGCAAAATCCCCGGATCGCTTTCTTGTCAGGGGAAAATGAGAAACAGACAGTGATAGAGGGTGAAAGAGCAGAAGGGAGGGTAACAGAAAGAGGCTTTATTGGAAGAATGAAGGGAGGGAGAGAAAGATAAGAGTGTTGGGAGCTGTGGAGAAGGGAGGGAATGGCTCCTGCTGAGGAAAACATTTCACAGACAGCTGCTCAAATTCTGAAAGACATAAAAGAGCTTGAAGAAGGCTGAAGGAATGCAGAACTGGATGACCCAACAAGTCGGACTCCCATGCACTATCTGTGCCCAGCTAAATCATTAAACACTCTCTGCAAGAACAGCATACTCCTGCAGTTAAAAGACACATGCATTCAAAACCCTATACATACGCCCCCGCTTATCATTCAGCCATAAAAGAGAAAATAGCCTACAAATACAGACAAGCTTTAGTGTCTGTCCGACACATAACACCAAAGGCGTGGTTGGTGTTTAAAGATTTTCTACAGTAAACTGTTTTGCAAGTATAAACATCAAACTTATTCATGTATGTGAATTCAGCTCCTTTTTTCTTGCACTCTCTTAACAGAAAGGGGCGCTGGAGAACACGCTGGCAGAGACAGAAGCTCGTTACAGCGCCATGCTCGCCGGATACCAGAACACAATCAACATGCTTGAATCTGATCTAGCCAATGTGCGCCAAAGCATCGAGCAGCAGGGCCAGGACTACAGGATGCTGCTGGACATCAAGACCAGGCTGGAGCAGGAGATCGCAACCTACAGGAGCCTGCTGGAAACAGAGGAGTCCAGGTAGACGAAATGATACAGGGGCATGGACCTATGAGACCATTGAGACCAAAATTCACTAATTTATGTTGAAAATTATGCCAAATTCACTCATTGTTTTCCTCTGCTTTTTTCTTCCCTCTCCCTCATTTTAGACCTGCTCCAGGTAAGTGACGTCTGTGTTAACAAGACATTACATAACCGAACAGTCAGCTTGAAGCACTGCCATCATGATTTTTTTCCCCTTTTCTTTTTTTACAGGGGGCTCAAAGACCACAGTCACAACCACCACTGTGCGCAGTTCCAGCTAAGAGGTCCAGCTGGCAGGACAAGCTGTTCTCAGACACACACATTCACACACACACAGACACACAGACACACACACACACACACACACACACATTCCACCTAATAAAAACTGTTACACGAGATGACTAAAACTGTACTGGAAAGAAACTGAGATATGTTGAAATTGAAGCCCGTGTTAAAATATACAACATTTGCAATGTACAAGAAATCATTGTCTGTGTTTGTGTGTGTGTTTGTGTGTGTGTGACCTGTCTGAAAAATAAATCTGCTGGTGAATACAAGCTGTGTTGCTTCGTGACTTTACTGGCCTTTTTCAGAAACATCGCTCTGTTTATGCAGTCGTCTGGCAACTGCATTACATTCTGGGAGGTGGGTTGTAGAGTTGCGGAAATCTGAGTTACGTAAAGGGGCTGTTGTCAGGATAGGCTGAACAATGGTTAACAGCTCCAGTGTGGAAAGAATTAGGGTTCAGAGAAAAGAGCGCTCGGAGAGAGCCGTGCTGACCTTCATGCTCTAAGAACTCAAACAAAGCACGAAAACTTGAAGAAAAGTGCAAGTTATGTCACCAAATAAACCTGGGCTTTGCCCGGAGAGGTTTTTTAAACAACACACACCCAAAAGGTTGACTAATCTTTGCCCTGGAGGCTTTCAACACAGTGTTACACAAAGTCTGTCCCACTGCTGTCACCTAGTAACAAGAACACAAACGGCTCAGGGTTAGAAATACTGAGTGGGAATGCAAACAGTGACTAACTGAACAAAGAGAGGCCTTGTGGAAAAAAGGGGCTATCAGCGGTGGACTTTGGCCTCCTTTATGACCGATGATTGATCGCAAAGGACCAATGAGCTGTTATGATAACGTTACCCTGAAGGGTGAGGCTTCTCGGATGATGGTGACTTAATACATACGTGTTATTTTTATGCTATGTTATGTGTGAAGGCGAGGCAGGAAAATGTCCGTGTGTTAGTGTGTGGAAGAGAGGGGGAGGCAGAGAGGGAGTGAGAGTAACATTTGAGCCTTTGCACTCTGTTCAGGTCAGCAGTTACAGCCTCTGAAATTACAGCGAAATCCTGTGAAGAGTTCATAATTCTCAGATGATGGTGTAATGTTGGTTTTGGACGAGAGAGAGATTACAGAGAGGATCAAATGGCAGATTCCAACCCCCTCTGAGGAGCTTCACTCACCCTTATTTGGACCCGTTGTGGTGCACATCAGCGTCTCCTCCACACTGTTATAATGAGAGTTGATGACAAAGCCCTCGAAGTAATGCTTGTAATTTGACATGAAAATCCAAAGCAGAGGTCATAAAAAAGATGTTTCACCAACATCAGACCATTTTCCCAAGATCAGTGTGTAACGCATCACGCCTGTCGAGAGCGAACTGTTCAGAGCAATAACTGAACATCTGTTTACGAGCAACCTAAAGCCAAACATTATGAGTTCTTCGATAGTGTCACTTTCTGACATTTTAGATGTATGTGTATTTTTATTCTTTTTAAGTCTTTTCTTATGTTTAAAATGTGCCATGATGGTATTTGTCTCAGTTCTCTCTGGAGTAGAGTACAGTAGTAGTACAGTACAAATGCTACCTTTCTCCTAATATGCACACGAAGGTTCATAATGACAGTCCAAATCCTTATTATTTTTTGAGCCATGTGAATGCAGACTGTATTACATGCATTCAAAAATGTAGACCAGAGCATCAAATGTTGCTTCTGATTTTATGATAATGAATGCATTCACTACATGTTCGAAAGCCCGCTTGTTTGATTCAGATGATTCAGCGTTAATGATGAAGAGCATGGAGGCTAAACAAAATGGAAACATAGAAAAGATAGTTGGAAGTTGGACATTTTGGGAAACATACGCTTATCTGCTGAGTTAAAAAATATTGATACCCCTTTGATACAATTTCTATTCGCTAAACATGAAGCTAGAGCCAGGAGACGTCAGTCTAGCTTAACATAAAGACCTGAAACGGGGAAAATGTATTGATATGTCCAAAGCTGAAAAGAAAATCCACATATTAACAAAAGCGTATCTTGCTGTGTAAAAATGACAATTTGTGGGCAAGAAATAGTCCCGCAAGTAACCCCCTTTAAACTGACAATGACCCTCAGAGCCACAATGGAGGAGTTTTTACGCTTTAATCATCTCAGTCTATTTACCCTAAAAGCCAAATAAGTATGCTAATTTGAAACAAAAGCACCAGGACTGCATTCTCACTTGTATCCTTTTCTGGAAAGTATCCTTTTTATTCTAAGTTTTAGGGATGATTTCTAAATCACAGGAAGAGGGAGCACTTGAAGGACTCGCTTCAATTTTTTGTGGAGCCTCTGGGCATAAACATAAACTGTCATCCGAACGAAGTTAGGTGTGAAGACATTTGGTTTAATGATGGATTAAATAGACAAGGAGATCAGGGAAATACAGACAAGAAAGCAAGACGCCAACACTGAGTGGTAATAAGCTTATGATTGACAACCTAAATAGGCAGACTGTCTGCACCCATATGATGGGAAGCTGTGCCAAGTTGCCAACAGTCATTTCTATTTTTTCTCTCTGCCATGGCTGTCTGCCATCCAAGGCTAGCTCGAGGCTAGGCGGAGCGAGATCAGGGAGGAAAGAATTATGTTACTCACTTGATGTCATGAAATTCTTGTGATAGCCTACAGAGAGTTCAATTCAGTTAAATTATTAACATGTTCAGGATACTTTCAATTTTTTCTGTTTTCTGCTTAACTGCTGAAGCACCCGGGGCTTTTACAACGTGTGTTTCCTTTTCCCACAACTAAAAACCTAGCCCGCAAGCCCGCAAAGTCACAGTGTGTTAATTATTGTTTAGTGCAATAAGCTTTAGAGTTACACAGAAAATAGCATGGTAATTAAAGGAATTGTTCGACATTTTGGGAAGTACTATTTGGTTTCTTGAAAAGATTCGTACCACTTTTATGTTTATCTAATATGCTAAATGTGAAGCGGCCAGTGGTCAGTTTTAGCTTAGCTTAGCACAAAGACTGTAAACAGGGGCAGGGGTTGTTTTTACTCTTTAGTTCAGAAGATATAAGGTATTAATTAGTCAGCTTTAGTGGTGCCGGTTGGTAGGCTTTGTTACCTCTGGAAGGAGCTAGGCTAGCTGTCTCCCTCTGTTTCCGGTGTTTGTGCTTAGCTAAGCTGACGGGCTGCTGGCGGTAACTTCATATGCTGCCTTAACCTCAAGTAATCGCCAACATCGCCATCTTGAAGCCACCGAGGCTAACCATTTAGCAAGCTAGCGAGCGGGTAACATAATGCAGGATGAGGCCGTTGGGAATATCAACATTTTCCTCAGACATATTATAAGGTAACGAATTAGCGTACAATATATTAACTTGCCATCCACTGAAAAATGTATTTCTATGGCCGCCATTTTGGAAAACGTCAACAAACACGTCACAACTTGTGATCTTTATGACAATTTCCACTTTCAAGGTTGTGAATAGGGGGCGTTCATATAGAATACATGGACACAGTAAACACGTCCCTTTTTAAAGGCAGAAACATTTAGCTTGCTAACATAAGAGAATTGTCTCATCAAATTGTCTGCAAGAAAGCAAATCATATTTCCCAAAATTGTTGAACTATTTCTTTACAGTATTATTGTATAGATTGATTGAATTAAACCATGTAAATAGTCTTATCAGAAAAATACACTTGAATGTGGGCCTACAGCCTTTCAATGTGGACTTTTACCAAATCACATTAAGCTTTCATATCAGTGAAATGTTTAGTCAAGTACAAGTCATGTCTGCGATGTTTATACTGGAGGCTGACGTCCGTATCAGCAGGAATGTTGATGTTTCAGGGTCAAAAAGTCCATTAAGCTGCTGCGGAGAGAAGGAACATTCTTCACTCGACTGTCGGACTCTATTCTGGAGCAGTGTTAGGTTTGACACACAAGCTGAGAGGAATGCCTAACCTCTTCGCTAAAGGTCTGAGATGCACTGTGGAATCAGACCTCGCTGTGAAAGTTTTCAAACTGTGCCCGAGCTGCAGCGAGGCGTAGGAACAGTTGAGAGGCAGAGAGTGGAACAAGACCAAATACACTTTAGGGTCTTTCAGGCCCTGCCAAGCATGAGATAGCTGTGCTTTTTCAACCATTTGCATGGATGTTAGTTTGGTTCCTCCTCTCAGTCTATTCCCACTATTAAAACTCAGTTACCGACACTTAGTAGTGTCTTCTGTTTTAATAAGAAAGCATGTCCTCTGACTCGGAAGTGCGGGGCGGCTTAAAGGTGGGAGTTAAACAGGTAGTGCTGGTTAGAGGAACCACACCCTACATACAGTATAAAAGACCAGAACATACCTACTTGGGCAGGCATACAGTGATTATAACAGCTTAGTAGATTTCTTTATACAATACATGCTATCATAAAAGAGCACGTTTATACAAAGAATAGGTTTGTTCCTGTTGCATGTTTCTGTAGTGACTGTTAAAGTGACCACATTCACTCTTAAAGCGTCCCATGGGTTGGGTGGGTGTGTACTGGAGCACATCCCAGCATGCACTGGATAGAGAAACCCCAAACCAGTGAGTGTTTCAAGCAATACATTCTGTTGAAATCCCTATTAAGATTACAAAAAACTACAAAAAAACTCAAAGAGTAATTACAGAGTGAAAGAACTACTGATCAAAACTGCTCAGAGGCAGAGTGATGCACATTTTCCCTACAAAACAGCTACTGGCTGTAAACACCTACTGTAGTATGACTCTCATTTTCCAAGTGCTGTAAGTTTGTGTGAATGTGCCCAGAAGGCTCACAATAATTTTCAACAAAAGTGCATTCATCGCAGCAGCAAGGCTCTGTATGTAGCACTATATAACCGATGTCAGGAAGGGGGAAAAAGCTCAGCAACAAGCGAGTTGGGATTACATATGATCAGGGCAACTACAGATTCATAAAAATATATAAGACAGAAATGAAAAATACAATATGTGCACTTAACAGAAAGCAGACAGTTTGAGATTTAGTTCATTTGGCCACAGACTAAACTGGGCGACGCCCTTTTCTTATAAAAGGAACTGCACTACTGCCACCAAGTGCCGGTTACCTGTACATTTAACAATGAGCGTGTCACATACTCAACAAGCGACACTCATTTTAATAACTTTTCAAACCCATAGAAAAAGACATTTGCTGCACTTTGTTATAGCCTAAACCACACAGCCATTTTTCCTGTCTGAAAGCTCAATACATGCGGGTGCTTTCCAAAATGAACATCATAAATCAGTACTCACTTTCTCAACATTCTGGCAATTCATTTTTGGCAAATGTGAAAGTTTGATGAAAACACCCAGCAAAGATGTCCGTTAACACTTAAAAAAATGCATTTGATTAACATTTGTTCATAGCACAAAAGTCCCAATCAACTATGTTTTTTTGTTAATATCAGCACACAGACTGATATTATTATTATGAGGTCTTCTTTCCACATGTTTTACACAATGTGAATGTTGCTATATAATGATCTATTGTTTAAATTGAACTATGCCAGCCATTGTAAATTTACCCGCTGTGGGACGAATAAAGGTTTTCTGATTTTCTGATTGCCATCAGGGGAAACAATGATGATGGACCACTCAACTGAACAAGAGCACACAAAGAAGAACAAACAAGCAACCCTGACAGCAGTTGACCCTAAAGCTCAATTTCTTCCACTGTGTTCTCTACAAGCAGACAAATGTGACTCAGCAGAAACTACTCACTACTACTACTATCTGTGCTGACTATGTTTTGGTGGGTCTGGTTGTAATCTGGGAGCACAAAACCTTTTAAATGAGCAAGTTCTGCAAGTTGCAAAAAGTATTTCATCCCTGGACTTTCCATGTGACAATACTGCCACCTAGAGGGCAGAGGTAGTAATGGAGTGTCCTCAGCATAACCACAGAAGCAGTATGACATGGCTGTGTTGACCAATAAATCCTCAGAAGCTGCACATTAGACAAGTTCTTCCATCTCCATCTTTAAAACAACAAAATGGAAGTTTCGGTGGTTTGCAATGTGCCAATGTCAATTTATGTTGTCACTTTCTGCTTAGTCATTTTGTTCATTAACCAATATCTTCTGTATCCTAACCCTGCAATTTTTTTTTTTTTTGTGTTGCACTTGCACAGGCGCACTACTCATATACGAGCGTAGTGGACTGGATAAATGAGACTTGGATTATACTGCACGAGTTGTGCGAGTTTAAAAACTGATCTTTTGATCTAGTTTTGTTGTTGTTAAACGCAGCTCCCATTTCCTTTAATTCCTAAAATAACTTTTTCTCATTTCTGAATCTTTGTTCACCGTGGAGCCATGTGAGAAAAAGTTTTCCTCAATAATTCAAGGCCACACAGCGCGAGTAACTCATATGCAAATGATAATTTTGGGAGTGAAGAATTCCTTTATCACCAAACCTCAACAAAATTTCCCCCATTTCAAGCTTTCAAAAACTTTAAATCATAGAAGACGCTTCAAAGCAAGTCATTTATTATCACTTTAATTTTATAGGGGAACCACAAGTACTTTAAAAGAAGGTTATACAGCGCTGTACATTTGGGAGCAGTACTGACAGACTTGATAGTCATGTCTTCTCCCGTTAAATACTATTTAATGTTCTATATTCTTATATTCTTATAATGATACAGTGATACAATAAAAGCTTGTGTAACTGGTCCTGCAGCTTTTCTGATATGTCAATATCATTTTTGTTGGGACTGTTGTTTCCATGTCATTTTTTTTTTTTTTTTTTTTCCAAAAAAGGAAAATTAAAGTTATGATCAAAAACCATATGACAGGCAGAAACTGCCAGGCTGTAATCCTGTATGACTCCCAATTCACTCACACAATAGAGAGAAAGAGAGACAGAGAAAGGAAGAAGGAGGAAAAAAAAAAAAAAGGAGATACAATTTTCATGTTCTGAAGGCTGGTCCGCGATGGAAATGGGCATCAGTTCATCGTGAGGCGCAGAGAAGCACAAGATATATTTTTTTGCACGTTCTGCAACCTCGACTCTCACTCTGTCCGACCATCAGACCGCTCGGAGGCTCACTTCCATAGCTGTGTGCTCAGAGTCTGGCCCGATCCAGGGGCGGCCCATCCACCCATAGCTGACGGAGGCTGACCGAAGGCCATCTGGCCACCTGCACCGTTCAGAGCCAACCCTGACATCTGCTGATTCACCTGAGGATGTTAGACAGATCTGTATTAACACTCGAGCATAACACCAGGGACGGAAACCTGTAATATTTAACTTCGAAAAACCCAACCGTGTCCTGAAGCTAGACTGGGTTTTCTGTAGTGTTGAGACACAAAGAGGTAAAAGCTCGTTTCTAAGTGCAGTCAAAGTTGAGCTCAAAGGGAAGCTCCTCCTGCACCACCTCCTCACTAGACTTCACTCCTTACCGTCTTGCTTCGGTGTCTCCTTTCTGCCCTCGAGGGGTCAGGAATCAATTATTACTGTTCTACAGAGCATCTATTCCACACACTTGCTGTGTGCCAGTTCCACACTACAAACTAAGTGCATGCATTATTTACTATGCAAGGATTCTTATAGTGTGTGGTTTCTGCAGATAGAATACAAATCATCATACTTAATGGTCTATACTAACAGGAACTGATACAACACTTGGATAGGAGTCAAACTGCACATTTTAATAGAACTTCACAAAGAGATGTAATGGCTACATCGATTTTGGCTTGGCTTGGCTTGTCTTTTTGTTTGTCTGTTTGTCAACAGGATTACAGAAAACCTACTGGCCCTAATTTTCATGAAACTTCATGAATTTTGGAGCAGATCCGAATCACGGGGCCGATACAACAAATTTGAACTTACAAGTTAGCTAGATAGTGCATTTGTGAATGCATTCATAAAAAGGTACTGAATGCAGGTGAGGTAAAAATGGGTTCTCGGCTTGGAAATACACGTACACAAAAACACATCTTCTCTTTAGCGTCCATGTTGCTTCCACATTACGACTTAAAGCTCACAAAGACATCGAAGTCAGAAGAAGGGCTCCAGTTATCTTTTGGTTTCCATGGTGTTCCTGGTGTTGTTTCATCACCACACAGGTTATATTTTTTCTCCAGCTGTGAGCAGCTATTCCATCCCTTTTGTGCATTGCATTGTGGGATAATAGTGACTATTAACTGCACATTAACTATAGTTTTTCCCAGTAGTTTTGACACTACCCTTTTTCCACCTTTAGGACACAGCTCCTGTTTTGAAGCCCTGCGTGTGCTGCCATCTGGTGGCTGCTGGCTGCTCTGCACACAGCCTGTATAGTAAAGCACTATTGTGTGCAATGCATCATCATATCAGGGTGTGGTCACATGTGAAACTAATCACAAGTGACACATGAACACAAGCCACAACCGAACAAATCAAGATTTAGTGTGGCGTTGTTTTTTTTTTAAAGGGTCAGTGTGTAGGATTTAAGAGGATCTATTGGCAGAAATGGAATATAATATTCATAACTATGTTTTCATTAGTGTATAATCCTGAAACTAAGAATCGCTGTGTTTTCGTCAGCTTAGAACGATAAGGAGCGGGTCCTCTTCACGGAGTATGCCATGTTGCACCGCCATGTTTCTACGGTAGCCCAGATCAGACAAACCAAACTCTGGCTCTAGAAAGGGCTTTTTATTTTTTTGCCGTATTTTTCCTACACGCTTGGAAAGTGAGGGGTGAGCGGAGCAGTATTCAGTTGGTGCAATCGTTAATCTAACTGCTAAATATCACAAAATTATGCACACTGCTCCTTTAAAATACCCCCTTACCATGCTGCAGTAATCAACAAAGCTGGATGAACTCTCCATACCTGACCCATGTTCCACTGAGCCTGCTGCCCAGGCTGGATGGCGTACATGCCCTGAGCAGGCACCATGCCTGCAGGCAACGCACCGCCCTGTGGTCCCATCATCCTCGGTGCCATGCCCATCACACCAGTGGCTGGCGCATTCCCCATGAAGCCATTAGGCATCGTCATCCCAACCATCATGCCCGGACTGGGCCCCATCATGGCTGCCCCGCTCTGAGCCATCATCGCGCCCATGACGGTTGTAGGCGGCATGGCAGTGCCCATACCAGGGAAGGCCTGATAACCACCAGTGGCCTGGACAGGAAACTGCATCTGGGAGGGGCCCATGAACATGCCAGCTGGGGAAGGGGGGAGGGGGGGGACGGACGGACGGACACGTAAGACAGACTATTATGCAAACAAATATGTCGTTCAAGTGTGTTTGTTTAAAAGAGCCTGTTAATCAACACGGTATGCTAAGAAAGCTCTGTGGGACCGTGTTGGGACATTCAAGCAGGTATCTACTTGCTTCTTGTGGATTCAGTTTACCACACGCACAGATCCAAGCAATACCTTGGTGAGGAAATTATAGTCAAGCCAGGGGTTTTCAAAGTCTCACACATAAGGCCTCCCCTCGCACAAAACAGACAACTGCGCCACCCAAGTTTTGTAACTACAATTTGGAGAATTTGAAAGATGTAAACAGTGTAAGTATAATGTTGCCATGATGGCAGTGAGTTAGTTGTGGGCTTCAATGTTTTCTGCCTTTTTTTGTTTACGTTTTGGCAAACTCGCACCATTCAAAGTATGCCGAATTAGCTATTACTAGTTCTTGTTTGCAGAGTATCCGTGGATGTACAGACAACCATCACTGAATCACTTTAATACTGATGTTTAATAAAAATGTCATGATTCTCAGGCAAGTTCTGAAGTTATAAGGAGCATCTTTTTTCTAGGCGGGTTTTTATAGGAGATGGCTACCAAACCCCCATAACGTATTTGGTACAGACCAAACGTGTCTAAAAGACATCAAATATCTGGCATCAAATATCTGGTCATATTTGCAATCCCTCTTTCTCATTCTTTATTAAGATAGTTTTCTGATTGAAATTATAACTGTGGCGAAATTTTAGGCAACGCTCTTGTTTAGCTGTTAATGTTTAGACAGTATTTAACAATGGAGAACTTTGACTGATTTTGCTAAATAAATAAAACGTTGTGTAAAAGGCTTTTACAATTCTAAAGGTTTCGGGAAAAGTCACAAGATGATTACGTCTTGTAAACAAGACATTACAACACAGAAATGACTCAGGGGACACTGCACATTATTTCAACATTTGCGTCCTCACCAGCGGGGGCCTGTTGGGACATGCTGTTGGTTCCATACAGGGACAGGATGGAGTCCTTGGACAAGGGCTTCTTGGCCACGTCTTCAGTTTTAGTGGTGCTACTGCCGTCACTGAACAAGTCCAGGTCTCCCTGCCCTGACCCTGAGTTGGCTCCGCCTCCCGCTGCTGGAGCTTGTGTCGGAGTGCTGGCCGCGATACTGGAGCTCACCTGACAAGTGGACATTTTTTTTTGTCATTAAAACTTTGTGATGAACAGAGATTCACTCGTTTAAAATAGTCCTTGTACACCGGCTGGTCCTCGGTTCACTCTCTGGCTGCTGTCCTGACACAACAGCGTTCAAATGAATCAACAAAAGGTTAAGTAATTAATTCCCTTTAATTAAAGGTTACGATCTGTTTGCTTTACTAGCATACATCCATCAGCTCTTGTTTGATAAATGGGATAGAATGGTTTAATGTTTTATCCATTTATTATCCTGTCCCACATAATAATACCCAATATTTCAGTTGTGGCATTGTGCTTGGTGGTTATTAAATCCCATGGCCCTAACAACAAGTCATTTGACCAGTACTACCTGTGCCGTGACACAGCGATAAAAATAAAATCGACAACTATTTTAGATTATTGATTAATCGTAAATGGCAGAAAATGCTGTTTCCAGACTCTCAAATATGGATATTTCTTTCTTTTCTCTGTTTTACATCATCTTAAACTGAATATCTGGGTGTTGGACTGACAGAAAAAGACATTTAAAAAGGCATCACCTTGGAGTTTGAGAAACCCAATTCAAATTGAATGATTAATCAAAAATAGTAACAAACAAATTAACCGCTATTGACTACATTCATCGGTTCCAAATGATTGTCTCATTCATTTATTCATTTTCTGTCTGGCCCTCTTTCCCTGTCTCTCAGTATTGGTGTTGCCGTCTTGTGGGCTATTGATGCTGGTAGTTATCATTTGACTTTTTATTTTCCACTGCACACTTCATTTTAGTTTTACAACTACACAACGATAACTGTGAAGCCCTCCTGAGCGATATTCAGAAATTAGTACTAAATCTGGATGGGGGAATTCTTGCTGGGTTTTACCTGAGAAAACTGAGCTGCGGATGAGGACGCGGGGAGGGGGTTGGATACCATGGGGCCGAATATATCCAGGTCGTTGTTGTTCTGGCTTGTGCTCGTGCTGCCATTGTTAGTTGAAGCAGCTGCTGGTATGTCTGTGACAGAGAAGTGTAAAAACTGGTTTTACAGGTGGAAAACAAGCTTACACGGGTAGAGAAAACAACACAGAGACTATTTGAACACAACGCAGCATAACTGACAACTTCCCAATGAGATTCTACTTTTATTCCCTTAGAACTTATGAAAGATCAGAAATAAAAACCCAAATACAATATGGAATTGCTGTGAAAAGGTGTCTAACAAACAAAGCTTATGTTTGCTAATGTGAGAATATGTCTTGCATTTATTTAACTGCAACGGCCTCCCACAGCTGCAGAACTGTCCGCGCCGTAAGCTTAATGGTTAGTACGATAAAAAATTAATCAGCTTACCCTTATTAGCCACAAAACTAAAATAACAGTAAACATCCAAATAATGCAATGCCCCTCCAAGCCTATCAGGAACATAAATGCGTCGGCTTACTTTAAACCGTAAATGAAATTGCTGTAAAGAAGTCATAACGCACCGAGGTATGCACATCCACTCACTAATGTCAGAGCTCTCTCAATGAAAAGATGGATGGACACAAACAATAACCTGTAGCTCGACACCACCATTCAAACCGTGAGAAACAACACATTTTAATAAGAAGCACATCTTTCTATAAATCCAAGCCGAAATGTCCACATGACATGCCGCTTGTACACAGATCCAGCAATGGACCCATGAGGAAAGCCTTCCATGTGGTTGGCATGCGGGCGCCGTGAGTGCCTGTGATCAGGGGCGGCCTCCTTTCATGATGCATCAAACTGTCCCTCTTCATCTAACCAGTTCACAGCATATTGTTTTATATCTCATCCCCAAAGTGATAACCGCTGGTCGCGATCACCTATAATTCACCCCACCTGTCTATATTGATTGTAAAATTGCCGGAAACACGCTGAAGGAGCGCATCTTGCCTGAAACATTCGCGTGGCGATATTGGAAAGACAAATTGGAGTGCTGCCCTAGTCTTCTTTTATTTAGGATCCAGCACAGAGCCTTCAAGGGCTAATCATGAGTTGCGCCTTAATATATAATATATATATATATATATATAATACACATATATATAATATATATATATATA